>JAVLUZ010000141.1:6419866-6614828 GCA_036768485.1 Mermis nigrescens
AACAATATTTTTTAGAGGCAATTAATTTATGTTAAGAACAATATTGTTTTCCGCGTTCTTGGACTGCTGTCATTATTGTGGTATGTTACTGTATGTGTTTGCTGACTGATGCACTGAAATCATGCTAATTAAAAGTAGGATACTGGCAAAGAAAAATGCTCCGATGGAACAAAAAAGATGAATATACTTGGAATTGTGGATTATTAAGGATGTAAAAGGAGGGGACTAGGAAGAATCTACCTGAAGTCGCAAAATCTGCTAAAAATCACACTTTCTCTAAGCAACGCAAAAAATCGAAGTATATTCTGCGGTCAACACATTAGAATAAATATTTAACCATAAAAATGATTGAAAAAGCAGCACGTTAGCTATGCAGCAGCTATGGGAAATGATATCGAGTAACAGTCTTTCTAAGCCAATTGAATGAAATAGCAAACATCGATGCATCCAAAACAATTGCAAGAATTGTTGGTTCAAAACAGTAGGAAACGCGTGAGTTGACTTGAAACAGACTAAATGTAGGTACACTAGCATGCCCGTAACGATTGTGTGCACTAATCAATTGGCCCCTACTTTGCTTGCTATAATGCTCATAGCAAAATAAAACAACTTTAAATACAATACCACTAAGTTTTCTTTCAATCAGGATACGAAGCTAGTCAGTGTTGCTACTGCCAGCAATTTAAAAAAAGGAAACATTATAGATTTCGTTTATTATCTGAAATTTTGAAAATTATTCAAAAAAGACACTTTTTAGAGGCCGCAGAATATACTTCGATTTTTTGCGTTGCTTAGAGAAAGTGTGATTTTTAGCAGATTTTGCGATTTTAGGTAGATTCTTCCTAGTCCCCTCCTTTTACATCCTTAATAATCCACAATTCCAAGTATATTCATCTTCTTTGTTCCATCGAAGCATTTTTCTTTGCTATTTGCAATAATATTTGCTCTTCAGTGATCATAATTTATCAATTTTTCCGGCGCTTAGCGCCGGATAATATCTATAAAGCCATTTGCTCATGGACTATATTTTAAAACGATTTCAAGTGCGAAAACAGCTATAGTGTGTTCCATTCCAAGCGGCCAATTTTTGCTTCATGGCTTATTACTGTAGCAGAATATTTTACGGGTTAAGTTGCTGCAGCAGTCTGTTATAATCTGTTTCACAAAACGTCGTGCATGAATTTTAAGAATTTTTATCGACAGCTGGCTGAGGGTACGATAATTATAAATCAGAACAATGCTATAATCGCAATCTGTCAGTTTATTCTCGAAAATAGTTTTAAAATTTATGAACGAAGTTGTGTGAAACAGACTATAGATGCGCCACATGTTAGGCAAAGCACATTAAGCAATAATAAGAAGAGTTAAAGGCAATCAGCTGTTACGAAAGCTTAACTGTACATAATTGTCATTTGTGAAGTGGAAATTTATTACAGTAATAAGACTTCAGCAAAAAAATGGTTCGTTTGGAATGAAACACATTATAGTTCTGCTAAGATTTATTCTATTCTCAAGCATGCCTTTTTAAAATTTTCGACGATCCTCGTCAAATGCGCCATTTTCACCGCACAATGAAGAATTTTGAGATTTTTAAACTTATTCGAAAGAACTAGAAGGATTAAGAACATTAGACATAGCTCAATACAAAGAAGATTAAATTTTCTAGCTACATATTTACTGAAAAAATTTAGAAATATGCCAGACTCACAAAATAATAGCTGATAACCTTAAAAGTTTCAGTATGACAGCCTTCCTAGCGGCCATATTGATAATACTAAATCAGGTAAGTAGGATATAATTCGAAAGTGCTTTTTGGACTTCCAAAATGTTCTTAAACAATGAATACTTTGCGGAGGCAGCCATATTGGAAAAAAATTAAATTGAAATTGCAGGACGGATTATTAAAAAAAACTGGAAAACAAAAACTTAACAAGTTTAGAGCACAGAAATATCTAGCTATTTCGCTACTTTTCGAAATAGAAAACATAACCTGCATGCTGTGGGGACGATGCAAAACAAGGGCGGTTTTTTCAGCATAGAATACTGTAGCCATAAGCTAGCTCAATTTTTTTCGGCAAAATAGTTTCATTTATGAATTATCTTTTCAAAACACAATATTTCATTGAAATCCGTGCTTTGATTGTTGAGTTAATCTTAAAAATGGCCATTCTAGTATAAACAATCTTCAATGGACATGTGTACTTGCGTTTGCTTGCACTTATACTGTAGGTACGTAATACCATTCGAGTTGCACTTAATTTTCTGAAAGCCGATCGAATTTCTATCATTTATTGCATTTATTATTTCCATTAGTACAGATCAAAAGTCAGATGTACAAATGTGCCAAATTAGACAGTTTGTGTGAAAACAACGTGTGCTGCAAATACAGCAAATCGAGCAGTAAACCAGTATTCCTCTGTAATTGCGTTGAATTAATATCTATTTATCGAATGCCTTCAATTAATGTCGTGCGAAAATTCTTAAACGAAAACAACAAAGTTATTTGAATCATACTAAAAGAATGAATAAGCTGATAAATTTTGCTATAGGCGCGATTGTTGTTAGACCGCTTAAAGTCTGTTCATTTCCAAGTAGTCCATTTTCTATGACTTTAATTCTATTACTGTATCAATTTTTTATTGTACAAACAGCTTCTTTAATTCTGCTTTCTTAGTGGCTGGTTTCTTTAACCTCTTCTGATTGGTTTGCTAAGACATCAGACTGCGACAGTTTTATAAAAGGTCTAAATTGTAATTATGCTGTACTAACGGACAGTAGAATAATTAAATGTTAATTCTTATTCACCCGCCAACCAATGCTTTACGCTAGAAAAGAGAGGCTGTGGTTTTGAATGTCAGGCTGACTCATTTCAAAGGTATGATTCAACGTCATAGCACTTGATATATCTGCTACTGTAGCAATGGAATTGAGCTAATAAAAGAAATTCTAAAACGGGACGCGTCGGCTAACGCATTCAGAGAAGTGCTTGCTTATGGATGAAATTTTAAGACAAAATTGCTGCGTTCAAATAAATTAAAGGTCGTCGGTTGGGGCAATAGAACGATTCAGTTATTTTACCCATCTTTATTTTTTTAACTGATACTCTTTATCTAGCCAAGAGGAAAAATCGCTGGAAAAAGGGAAAAATAGTTAAAATCAGGAAAAGTAAAAATAAGACTATGTAGGTATTTATTAGGGCATTGGTGTAGCTGGTTCACATTTGTATTAAGTTAGCCACGTTATAGGTACGTATACAGCAAGTAGTATCAGGTGAAAGCTGCCACGTAACTGGTTTTTGAGTCAAGTCGAAAACAAATAAGGCAGTCATCAGATTTTTCCGGTAGATTCATGTGACTGACCAAAATGTTGGTGCCAGCGTTTAAAATAAGCCTAAGTAATGGAATGCAACTCGCGTCGCTCGCTTCACTCGCTCCGCTCGTCGCATCCCATTACTCAGGCTTATTTTAAACGCTGGCGCCGACTTTGGTCAGTCCATGATACTAAGCCTAAGCCTAATCAGCTGGTAAACCAGCAAAACATCACGAATACCTTGCAATCTTTATCGAAATTAACCAGCGTTAGTCGATTGGTTATGGTTCTGGACTTTAGAGCAAGGGGTCCACGTTTCGAATCCGACTGCCAGCAACTTTCTCTCGTTTCCTCAGATGCTATCGACCGCACACATACGCCCTTATAATATGACTATGTTAATACATATGTGAACCAGCTACACGAATGCCTTTATTAGTGATCGACAGGGGCGACTTTTTGGCCCCCGGGGCGGTACCGGGGCTGGAAGAAATATGGCCCCGGCCGGGGCCGGGGCCGGGGTCAGACAAGGAAAATATTATTGCATGACGCATACTTGGGGTGGGCATGGGAAAGAAATAATGAGCGACTGCTCCATTACGCAAAGTTAGATGCGCCTTTTCATATCAAGTTTTATTACTATTTATGTCACAAGAAACAAATTTAGTCCCGTTTTTCATTGTCTGAATCATCAGTAAAGTCTATGTCGCTGCTATTAGCATACTCAACATCATTTGAATCTTCGCTACTGCTACTGCTGCTGTAGCGATTGGATGCAATAGGTATTGGATGTAATAAATGAGACATTACATTCCCCATAAGGTGGGAGGGGTATTACTCCCCTCAGGGTCCAAGACACAAGCCACTGTCAGACGATTTTTGGTGAAAACCTTTTGAATTTTTTGAACTTAATCTTTTAGTATGGCAAAAGTGTACCTAACTATTAGAATTTCACGAAGTGATACATTATTTTAGAATGTGAGCTAGAGTAAATAGAGAAACTATCACTATAGAACATGCATGTAATCGCTTAAAATTTTATAAGGGTCCCTCAGTATACATGTAACGGCTGGAAATCTAGGGTGGCTAAAGTTTCTAATATGGTTTTGTCTCCGATTTTCCTAAAAATAATTTTTTCTGATAGATTCGAGGACGCTGAGTCCAGAAATGAAAAGCGTTAAGGGGGCTGACGGATATTTGTGGAGATAGAGCCCTTCAAACTTGCAAAAAACGTGATTATTTCGATGTTCTTAGGGCTCCATCTCCACAAATATTCGTCAGCCCCCTAAACGCTTTTGTTTTCTGGACTCAGCGTTGTCGAATCTATCAGAAAAAATTATTTTTAGGAGAATCGGTGACAAAAAATTTTTTGAATAAAAAAATTATGCAAAAAAATTATGCTAAACCCCATTTTTAACATTTCTACATTACAGTTCTGACGTTAAAAAAGCGTAAAAACACTGTTATCGGGAAAATTGAGAAAAAACCATATTAGATAAAATTTGGTGATTAGATCCATGCGAGCTAAATTTTTGGCAAATAGATACTTGCCCACAACTCACCAGCTTGCTTATACGAACATCTTAGGCTTAGGCTTAGAAAGTGTATTCACATTGGTGCCAGCTGATGGTCTAAGCCTGAGACAATTGGGGCGAAAATTGCGGAGCGAGCGAAGCGAGCGGAGCAATTTTTGCCCCAATTGTGCCTTAGGCTTAGACCATCAGCTGGCACCAATTTGATATGCACGGCAAGTCTAAAATAATAACCGTGATGAATCGATTACACCCTGCTTCGGCTTTGTTAACGTCAGAACTGTAATGTAGAAATTAAAAATTGGGTTTAGCATAATTTTTTTTGCATAATTTTTTTTTCAAAAAATTTTTTTGTCACCGATTCTCCTAAAAACAATTTTTTCTGATAGATTCGAGGACGCTGAGTCCAGAAAAACAAAGCGTTTAGGCGGTTGACGAATATTCGTGGAGATAGAGCCCTTAGAACATTGAAATAAACACGTTTTTTGCAAGTTTGAAGGGCTCTATCGCCACAAATATTCGTCAGCCCCCCAAACGCTTTTCATTTCTGGACTCAGCGTACTCGAATCTATCAGAAAAAAGTAGTTTTAGGAGAATCGGAGACAAAACCATATTAGAAAAAATTCCATCTAGGGTAGGGGTCCCTCGCCATTTTTAGAAGGAGGGGGTTAGTGACTAGATCAAAAATGGTAAAAACACATAAAAATAGCCAAAAACGCGCAGGTTTTCGCCAAAAAATGGGGGAGGGTGGTCAAAAATTTTCTGACCTTCAAGGAAGTTCGGGGCTTCAAATCATGGATGGGGGATGGCCCAAACCCCTGTCACATGTATATTTCTGGGCCATTTTCAGGGGAAGGGGGGTAAGCGGCTCCATTTTGCAGCTGCTTATCCCCCTAAAAATCTTTAAAATGGTAGAATTTGCAATAAGGAATTCTACACCTTTACAGTTTTGTTCTTCAAAAATCTTTGTACATTTACAAAGACAGTCCTGAAACATCTTTGTACATCAGCAAAAATCTTCGCTGAATACAAAAAGACCGTGCTTCTAAATGTGATAATTCGGCCTGAATTTAGTTGATAATAGTAGTTTGGTGCGAAGTGCCGAAATTTTTATGAGCTTTTGATGGAATTCACACATAAAACTCGACCGAGAAAGCTAAAACAACTTGTACTACAAAATGAGAAATATTACAAAAATTGTAATATGCGAATTAAATCTTGTAATAAGCAACACTGCGCTTAGAATGGAAAAATGGAAAAATGTCAAATATTCAGAAACCCAAAAATTAGCCAAATACACTACTAAAGGTCGAAAAACTATGTTCTACCACTCTGAAATCGTTACTGTACCATATTAAAGTATACAAAAATTTGTATGTACAAAACAGTTTTTTTATATTCGCCAAAGATTTTTCCCGATGTACAATGATTTTTCAGGACTATTTTTGTACATGTACAAAGATTTTTGATAAGATAAAATTGTAAAAAGGTGTAAGATTCCAAAAAATTCTCAGCGCTTCGCTCCGATATGAAAATCTGTCTGTCCTATATATCTTTAAAATGGCAAAATTTGTATTTAGAATGGAAAAATGTCAAATTTTTAGGCGCTTCACGCTTTGAGACAATTTTAGTAATTTTTGGCGTCAGAAACCCAGAAATCAGCTAAAATACACAATAAGAAGTCAAAAGACCCTGTTTTACCACACTAAAATCGCCACTGTACCATATTATAGTAACCAAAAATTTGTGTGTACAAAATGTACAAAGACTTTTGAAGACTATCTTTGTACATGCCCAAACGGATGGTGTATATACAAAAGCTAAAAAAATTTGTTAGCTCATACAAAGACCTTTTCGGAAATTTTGTACAAGCACAAGAAGCTCACTCGTACAACAAAATAGAGTCGGCTAATAATAGTCCACCACTTAATTTTCTGGTCCTCCAATTTGGTATTTCACCCCTCCCTCAACTCTGGACCTTAGGAAACTACTTGAGACATATTTAGTTTGTCGGATCAGACGCAATTGCAGCGTAGTTTACATTCGCCTATAATTAACCTCCGTCCCAATAACTATTACACAAGAAATGCGTTCTAAAGCACGCGGTTTCCATTCAATTAAATGTTAAAAGTGTTTTTTGTAAAAATAGTTTGTTGAAAACGTACTATTTTCAACTAGAAATAAAACGTATTTGTCATCTCTAAATCTGTTAGCCATAGCTATGAATGAATGAGCTAAAAGTAGCATTTAGTTTAAATAAGTTAAGTTGAGTGAGGAATCGAAAACATGCAGATTTTCCTGAACATTTATTCTGTATAAGCTCATTTATACACAATAGCAAAGTTATAACAAGGACTAAGTAAGTATACATATGGTCTAATCAGTATATATAATTCTCAAAATTAAAACTTGCTCATTGATAAATAAGTGCCAGTATCATAGCCTTTAGAAAATACGAATTACACTAAATTTTTCCCTGGCCCCGGCCATTTTTGACCTTGCCCCGGCCGGGGCTGGGGATGCTGAAAAATTGTCGGGGCCCCGGTCGATCACTAGTTGGTACTCGTATGTTGTCATGTGTGTCATTTAAAATATTGCATCTTTTTATCGAGTTTCATCCCTTTTTCGTATTTGTGTTTTTCCCCAGACGTTGCAATAAATGCTTTTTGTTTTTGTTTATTTGTTTAGGTTAGGTACCTATGTACCAACTTATTACTGAAATTATTGTGAAAAACCTTTTGATATTCATGTGGTAGGTTGACTTGATACCTAATTACCTTTTCTGTTTGTATTGGAAAAGATTCAAGGCTGTGCCAAGTGCCTGAAATAGTTCGTGTTTCACTTTTATTTCTAAGTTTTTGCATGGGCTTATTTCATTGACGATATTTTTGAATTGCGTTATCAGTCGCATGAGCAAGTAGGACAAGTGCAATTTGAGAAACGCCTTAATTTCATGTTTATTCATCTCATGACTTTATTCTGTAGTAAGGTACCTGATCCTTAGGTCAGGTGGCTAAAGTAGAGATTGAAAAGTCTTGTAATATTACAACAAGGACATTTTCTAACTGAGTTTGGGATGGAGAGTTCATTTTTGAAAGAATTAGGTGAGGTTGGCATTATTGACTGAGTTACAGGCCGTGAAGTTCATGTGTTTAAGGATAGGCGAAAAGTAAGCTCTGCCTTTGGGAATAATAATAATTTATTAGCCAATTACTGCCATAGAAAATGCAATATAAATTACATGAGAAAGGATATAATAAAAGATAATGTGAAAGAACGAAAGAAAGTTAATCAGCATAGCATAGTAATGGCTGAGACGTACAGGATTAGTTTGTTTATGTTTATGTTTCGGATTAGTCTTTAAAGCGTTGGGGACTATGACCATACGTGGGCAGCAAGAAAATTCTGGGGGCGGGTGCAAGATTTTTGAAGGTCAAAAAATGGTCTTAAAAATGGTGGTATGGCGAAAAAACACCATTTTTCGACGTTTCTCATGAAGCACTATCCATAGGCATCAACAAATTGCGAAAAAAACGAAAAAATTTTCAAAAATTGAATTCTGGGGGGTATTTTGATTTCTGGGGGGTATTTTGGTTTCTTGGGGGTGCATACCCCCAAATCCCCCACGCCCAGGTGTGACTGTGACTAAGCGGGGTTACCAATGTCTCAGGCTTAGGCTTAGTTATGTACATTCATATTGATGCCAATGCTTGGGCTAAGCCTGAGATAAATGGAGCCAAAATTGTGGAGCGAGCAAAGTGAGCAGAGCAATTTTTGATATATTTTTGCCATAGGCTTAGCCCATGTCTGGCACCACTGGCACCAATCTGAATCCGCAAGCAATTGCTGTTGCCACAAATTGAAAGCTGAAAAATACGCCAAACGCCATTTTTTCCCCTTTTTTGCCTATCCTTAAGCATGTAAACTTCAACAGCCTGTAACTCAGTCAATAACAGACTGCCACTTGATTCTTTCAAATATGAACTCCCCATCCCAAACTTAGTTAGAAAATGTCCTTTTTTTGAAAATTTGAGACTTTCTGGTAGGCTTAGTTATGTGCATATGACTGACCAGAACATTAGTGCCATCAGTCAAAAGCCAGTGGCCTAGATTACAAATAAGATTGGACACAGGTTAATATTATTTGCAGTCGAAAACTAGTGGCCTAGACTGCAAATAATATTGCGCACAGTATAATATTATTTGCAGTCAAAAACCAGCAACCTAGACTGCAAATAATATCGCCCACAGTGTAATATTATTTCCAGTCAAAAACCAGTGGCCTAGACTGCAAATTAGATAGTGCAATATTATTTGCAGTCAAAAAGCAACGACCTTCTCTGGACATAATATAACACAGTGTAGTAAATTATTTGCAGTCTAGGCCCCTGGTTTTTGACTTCAAATAATATTAAACTGTAATATAATATTGCACTATCAGTCAAAAACCAGTGGCCTAGACTGCAAATTAGATAGTGCAATATTATTTGCAGTCAAAAACCAAGACCTTCTCTGGACATAATACAACACAGTGTAGTAAATTATTTGCAGTCTAGGCCCCTGGTTTTTGACTTCAAATAATATTAAACTGTGTCCGGCTTTATTTGCAGTTTAGGCCACTGCTTTTGACTGCAAATAATATACACTATTTGTCATGAATGTTTACGCTTTAATAAGCTTCTAGAGCTTGTTAGGGTTATATCTTTGACACATCAGTCCTATTTCCGTTCATGCACGACCAACGTGTTAAACATATATTCCTTAACAAGCTCTATCATCCTATGAAGCATATTAAAACAAACATTCGTGGCGAGCATTATAACATTGTGTCCGATCTTATTCACAGTCTAAGCCGCTGGCTTTTGACTGCAAATAATATTACATTGTGTGCCACATTGTTTGCAGTTGACTGCAAATAATTACTGCCAATGGGGAGGGGCGAGCAGAGCGAGCGGCGCAAGTTGCATTCCACTACTAAGGCTTTTTAAAACGCTGGCACCAAAATTTGGTCAGTCATGACCTCTCAGGCTAGCTGCCCTGATACATTTAGCCCAGCAGATACCTAACATTACCAATTTTTCTTTGTTGATCATCCACTAAAAACAATACACACTTCTATTATCGTCATTGACCAGCTTAAGTCGAGCGTTTATTGTGCTGGACTGTCAAGTAAGATGTCCATAAGTGGCTTGTTGTTCGAATCCCTTCATTGACAAGACATACTATTTTTGTCTAAAATTCACTAAACAAGTCATACATGCTTCCTGTCAATTCTTTAATTTGATGTGCAAAAGGTAGGTGTGAACCAGATAAAGTAAGTCACTGGCGTAGCAAGTGTAACCTCCCTTCTGGGGAAAATTTCAACATGTTCAAGAACTGAGCAATATGGTTGCATGATGCTGTTCTGCGACGTAAAATCGAAAAGTCGGCGCTTTGCGCCGATTCCTTAAATCATTTGGTAGTTTCTATCGTTTTATTTCAGGAAAACCCAAGAAAATAGCGCTTCGTGCGTATAATACGCATTTTTCCGTCAAAAACTTAAAAAAATAAAAATATTTTTCATTGCTTAAATAGTGCAGGACAATTTGAAAAGCCCAAAAACACGTTATTTAATGGCCCCGCCCGTTTCTATGTTTTTAAAGATACAAATTTATTTTGAATTTTCATTCTGGCGAAAATCCTGGCTTTGCCTAAGCAGTAGGTAATACCAAACAGTTCTTTGGTGATGCTGCTGGTCAAGTTGAAGTAAGTAATTTCTTCTTTCGGATACCTTGTCTTATGATCTTGAATCATGTATCCTATCCATAGGCTTGGAATTTATCAGCTTAGTAGCCCGTCTCGAGTTAAGCCAGTCATTTTTACACGATGTGTACACTGGCATAAGTACAAAAAAGTTTCGACTGAAATTAGAGGACACGACTTTTATGCGCGTTCCAGTTTAAGAGCGGATATGAGGTGAAATCTGGTGCTTATCTAAAAGTTAGGGCCTGCAAGCGGAAATTTGGAAGATAGGGAGATAAGAAGAAATGTGTCTACCTACAATTTCAGCCAGCCACAGTGTTTTACTGTGAAATTCAAAATTTTCGATGTTTCATACCGAATGGAATGCATGGTTTAAATTTTTTCAAGAAAAAGCAGGCGTGAGGATGGCAAGGATTTGTGTCCTTAACTGTATGGAAGTAGTTGTGCGAATTCGTGCCAATGACGTGTGTACCTAGCTGTTTCATTTTTGTTCTCGCTAATGATGCAATGCAAAAGCTTCAGATTGGGACTCGAATTTTAATGGATTGATGGATGACCAACTTCGGATGAGAATTTCTTATATCCGTGCTGCATGTGCATACCTATTATTCAGAAATGCGGGCGTTTAAGGCAGTATTATTTTTATTTCGAAATTTTCGAAGGCTGAATGCATGAGAAAAGTTATTTCTTGTCATTTTGACTGTTGCGTTTAACATACAACTGCATGCCCTAAATACAAATAATATTTTTAATCTTTTCTATGGTCTAACATCTGCAAGTTGCAGCACTGGCGTAGCCAGTGGGGAGGGAGTAAATTCCTCCTCCTCCATTATGGAAATTTTGAATTTTTTGTAATGGAGCTATGCGGTTGCGTAACGCTGGTCTTGACGATTCGAAGGGAATAAACCCAAAAAATTCGACGCTTCGCGCCCAATTATTATAGTTTTGGTTATTATTTTAAGTTAATGGCAACAAAGAGCTATAAAGCGTTGGTCGCCATGAGAAGATTACGTACCTATTTGCAAACATTTTCAGTCAATTGAAATTCAAAAGTATGGAGAAAATTCGTTCGCTTTGCGCAGATTGCGTTTTCAAAAGCTGCTTAGCATAGGGAGAACATGACACGTCTACAAAAGATTCGTACCTCATGCGTTTTAAGAATTTCTTCAGTTATTCTGGCATGCAAATATCAGATAGTTTCCACGCTCCGCGCCAGTAAGGACCATGATTCGGACGATTTTATGAAAATTTCAACGTTAAAATTCAATATTTCAGTGCTTAATTTTACAAAATTTTCATGGGCTCTGCCTCGGACCTTGCTGGGGGGCGCTTGAGCGCGCCACCCCAGACCCCCAGCCTCAAAAGGGTTTTTCGTTGCATTCTCTTTAATGTAAAGTTCTATCAACATGTGGCTGCACCAAAATTCTGGGGGTGCAAGATTTTTCAAAGGTCAAAAAATGGTCTTGAAAATGGCGGTATGGCGAAAAAACACTATTTTCCAACGTTTCTCATCGAGAACTAACCATTGGCATGAAAACATTGTGAAGAAAACAACAAAAATTTCAAAAATCAAATTGGGTGTACTCGGTCTTTTGGGGGGGGGGTTGGGCAAGGCTTTACCTGGGACCGGGGTCCCTCTTGTTGAAGTTGGTTGGTTGTTTGGCCGGTTGGTTGGTTGTTTGGTTGGCTAGTTGGTTAATTGTTTGGCCGGTTGGTTGGTTGTTTGGTTGGCTAGTTGGTTGATTGGTTGGCTGGTTAGTTGGTTGTTTGGTTGGCTAGTTGGTTGGTTGGTTGGCCGGTTAGTTGGTTGGTTGGTTGGTTGGCTAGTTGGTTGGTTGTTTGGCCGGTTGGTTGGTTGGTTGGTTGGTTAGCTAGTTGGTTGGTTGAGCTGTTGGCTAGTCGGTTAGTTGGTTTGTTGAGCGGTTGGCTAGTTGGTTTGGTTGGTTGGTTGGTTGTTTGGCCAGTTGGTTAGTTGTTTGGTTGGGTAGTGGTTGGTTGCTTGTTTGGTTGGCTAGTTGGCTGGTTAGTTGGCTAGTTGGCTGGTTGGTTGGCCGGTTGAGTTGGCTAGTGGTTGGTTGGTGCTACTTGGTTGGTTGTATCATTTTCTCACTTTTATTTTTGGGTCAAAAAATTCTACTTCCTCCAATCAAAAACTTTTTTTCTGGTGCCACCCAGCTGGGGTTCTGAAGGTACCGAAGTGCCTTCAGACGTCACCCGGTGGCGCGGCATGGCCCACCTGTGGTTGGGGGTTGCATACCCCAAACCCCCACGCCCAGGTGTGGTTCTATTCGAGTAGTGAAACTTGCAAAGTGTGCAGCATTATATAATTGTTGAGATTGAAATTTTTTTTGCATTTTAATTGTGGTAGGACCATGCAAAAAGTCTAAAAAGGTATTATTTCACGTGTTGGACGCATTTTTATATGTTTTTATGGATTTTTAATATGGAAACATTTTTGAACCCTCCTGGCGAAAATCCCGGCTAAGCTTATGCCTCTTTGCGCCGATTTCCTCTATATTTATGCAGTTTCTATCGTTTAATTGCAGTAAAAGTCAAGCGGTGCGGCACCAAAATTCTGGGGGGGAGGTGCAAGATTTTTTAAAGGTCAAAGAATGGCATAAAAAATGGTGGTATGGCGAAAAAAACATCATTTTTCAACGTTTCTCATCGAGCACTATCCATTAAAAAAATTTTCAAAAATTGAATTTCTTCGGGAGTATTTTTGGTTTCTGGGGGTATTGGTATTTTGATCTCTCGGGGAGATGCATACCCCAACCCCGCACGCCCAGGCATGCTTGCCACAAATCGAATTAATCAAACTCCCAGTCGTCTCATATCTGATAAGTTAACTAATAATCATTTATGCTCTCATGTAACTGCCTACGAGCGTTAAATATCGTCACTCAGTTTGGGTTTTTTACTGAATTGCATTTAGGACGTAGCGTTTACTTTAAAGATAATCGAAGTGGTTGGTGCGTGAGTCGTTTTGTCAGCTAGCTTCTAATTTTCCATTTTTGCGCTTTAAAATCTAGCGAAGATGAATCCAGAATAGTAAGTTTACGCTGTATACTAGTCTTAGTTGTGTAAAGCAGCAAAGTAATGTAATGGAATGGAAGAAGCATTACGTTACAAAATGTGTTAGGGGAACAAAATGCCGATAGTATCGGTCGTTGTACATCACAAGGCTCTTCTCGACTATTTTTTCTAAATTGCAAGAAAAAACAAAAAAAAATCATTAAATTTTAGAAGGCTTCCTCATTTATTATTCAATTTTTTTCTTAAAAATTCCTAAAAATGAGTAAAATTGATCATTTCAAGTTTAAAAATTATTCTTAATGCTTAAGTTAGTGCGATCTCCCGGCCTCTTCACAGAATCAAAATTCTGCTTAGGTCCAGTGTTTTTTCTTTGTACAAGGTCCGTTTGTTCATGGTACTAAGATAGTCCCCAAAACATTTTATAAACGCAAAATTTTGGTTACTTTAATATGGTATAGTAGCGGCTTTAGTGTGGTAGAAAACAGGTTTTCCTTCGACCGTTGGTGGTGTATTTCAGCTGATTTTTGGGTTTCTGAGGGCAAAACTCAAAGAATTATCTCGCGCTGAAAGATTTGACATTTTCCTTTCTAAATGTAATTTATGCCATTATAAAGATGTATAGAACCAGACATCATAGTATGCGAATTCTGAGTCTTGGGTTGAAATTTTAAAGTCCTTTTTTGGGCCCAAGAATGCTGGGTACGCGTCAAAAACATCGTTTTCCGGCGTTTCGAAGATGCTCTATCTTTCTAGAGCATAAAAACATGAAAAAATTTCGAAAAAAATAAAAAAGTTGAACAAATTGAACAAAATATAGTCAAAACATGAGTACTATGGCGCGAAACGCCAAGAATTCGACTTTTTCAAGTAAATAGATAGCTTAAAACGCTTAAAAAAGCCTTTTCTACGAATTTTTCAGAAAATTATCGGGAACTTTCGAAAAATTGCGAATTCTGGGCGTGGTGAAAAAAATTTGTGAGGGAGGCAGCGATTTTTTTTGTACAAGGTCCGTTTGTACATGTACGAAGATGGTCCCCAATAGTCTTTGTACATTTTGTACATGCAAATTTTTGTGTACTCTAATCTAGTACAGTAGCGATTTTAGTGTGGTAAAACAGGGTTTCCGATCTTTGGTAGTGTATTTTAGCTAATTTCTGGGTTTCTGACGCCAAAATTTACTGAAAATTGCCTTAAAACGGCGCGAAGCGCCGAAAAATTTGACATTTTTTCCATTCTAAATGCGAAGATATATAGGACAAATTATACTCATTTGAGCGCCGAAAATTTTTGGAACTTCACACCTTTTACACTTTTAGTCTTCCCGAAAATCTTTGTACATGTTGTACACACAAAATTTGGAGTACTTTAATATGTACAGCCGCGATTTAAGTGGGGGTAAAAACAGAGTTGTTCGTCTTTTGATAGTGTATTTTAGCTAATTTCTGGGTCTCCAAGGGCAAAAATCACTAAGAATCGCCTTAGAACGGCGCGAAGCGCCGAAAAATTTGACATTTTTCCTTTTGGGATGCAATTTCTGCCATCATAAAGATATATAGAATACACAATTACTCATTTCGGTGCGAGACGCCGAAAATTTTTGCGAATTTAACACCTTTTTTGCAATTTTTGTCTTCCCAAAAATCTTTGTACATGTACAAAGACGGTCCCGAAAAGTCTTTGACATCGGGAAAAATCTTTGCCGAATTGAAAAAAAACGGTGGAGGGAGGGGTGAAAATTTCCGTGGGGGTCGTTTAATTTTCGTCTTTTCACACGAAAATATGACATTTGATATTGATTTATTGAATGCAAGTCATTATCAACCGTAAATGACTCAGGTTACTCAATGTCGCTCGGTTTTTAATATTTCTGGAAGAAAATCGATTTTTAATTGAGTAGATTTTTTTTATTTTGAGTTTTAGTGATTATTCGAGCCTTTTCTTTTCAGTGACTACCTGTTCAAACTATTGCTCATCGGAGATTCCGGAGTCGGTAAATCATGCTTGCTGCTCAGATTCGCCGTAAGCATGCAATTTATATTATCAGCTACATGCATATTTATGCATTATTTATTTGCCAGAAATTTGGCTGATGATAACCTACCTTACAATTGCCTCGAAAAGAAATAAACGCAGAGAGGTTTTTACCTCTCCCACAAAATAACCGATTTTTCGAGAAATTCAACAATTCGTTGCAAAGGTGCTGTTTTATGCGTTTTAAGCTACGTATCTGTGCCCGCTCAAAAATGTCAAATTTTCGACGCTTCGCGCCATATCCGTACTTATTCTTTGACTATATTATGTTAACTTTATTTTAATGTTTTATGGTTTTTTCGAAAAATTTTTTGTCTTTACTTCTAGAAAGATAGAGCATCGTCAGAAAGGACAAAAATGTTGTTTTCACATGTCTGGTCGTAAGTTAGGGAATCTGTCATTTTTTGGGAATGGTCGACTGGGTAGGAATCTTCTATACACCCTGCTATGCGTATGGTCGGCGATAAAACCAAAATTCATAGGTGTCATTTAATTCAGCAATTTTGAAAATAAATGACGAAACGTTCAAATTAGAAGCAATAAATGAGACCGCATCCATTCGGTCTATTCAGCTTGTTTTCCTAGCTTTTGCGTTTTTGGCGATAAAATATAATAATTTATAAGCCAACGCAAAGCGTCTGAAGTTTTCTAGCTTATTTTCTACTAATCTCAGCTTGATTCTGTACATTTCATGGGTTTATAGATAAAAAATAATCAATTCGGCTAAATAATTGGCACGTGCTTTAATTTTGACATTTTTTACTTTTGTCCCTAAATATAATGAATAAAATAATTTACGCGCCCAAAATCGCTTGATTGTGTATAACTGATTGACTGACTGTCCACACACATGCACATTTTGGGGGCATACATGCACATAGCGGGTGAGGGGATTATTACTTCCCCTCCTGGAGGGTCAGCCGGACAGGTACTGTCCGACGATTTTAAGCTGATGGAACGTTTTTCATCATTTTGAGGTCAAAAGCAGTAAAAACATAAGAAAATGTTTCCGGCGCTTCGCGCTAGGTTAGCACTTGTTTGTACTTTTTACTCAAATAGCGTCAAAAATTGATAAATTATCGCATTTTTTATTGTTAAAAGTTATATAATGCAGTCAAAATGGACTAAAAATGCTTTTAAAATGCGATATTACCACGAAAAACGTTTTATAGGCTATTTTGACCATTTTGATCGTTAAAAATTTCACACCCCCTGCCGACCCTGACCTTGTGCACTTATGTTGGAGAGGTATGGGTGGGGGTATCTCCCTACCACAACTTTTGGAAGTCATACCCCCTCAAGCCATTGACGGACCAAAACCTATTGTCGGTATCATGAAAGAGCGCCAAATGTGCCCAGCAGTATAATATGAAGTGCTTTCCGAGTAGCACTCTGTCCATTCATTCATTCATTCAGACACTTTTTGTCCATTATTTTGTCCATATTTAATAATCCAAGTCATTCCGTCGTTCGAATTATCATTTGTTTGCATGCAAACTTTATCACAAATATTCAAGAAGAGTAAAATACACCGAATTAAAGCTTTTTTACGGGTTGTGACGGGGTGGGGAGGTATGGAACGACAAAAGTATCTAAAATATCGACATAAACTCATCATTTTGGCGCCATAATTAGTCTTAAAAATTAATTGTCTACCCCTCCCTCCAAGGAGACTCGGTTTACCCTCTCCCAGAATTTTTGACCGTGTGCATGTATGACTGGCCACTTAGGAAAAGTGCTTAATTTCCAAAGTTTATCCCGTTGCTTGAATGAATGAATTGATAAGAAGTGAAACACTATGAAAAATAAATACTTTCGCCGTAAACTGAGTTGGTTAAATGGGAATTTGCATAAATAAGTCAGATTTTTCCACGATAAAGTCAGAATTTTCCCAGCAGCACCTTGTGTTTCCCAAAAATTGCCTGAGAGTACTCGGGCTTTCGTAAAATTCTAGCGACGAGTGATACTCACACATGGGCGTGGGGGTATGCACCCCCAAGAAGTTGAAATACATCCCTACCCCCAGAAATCAAAATACCCCCCAGAATTCAAATTTTGAAATTTTTTTGCCTTTTTAGGAATTTTTTTGATGCCATTGGATAGTGCTCGATGAGAAACGTCGAAAAATGGTGTTTTTTTCGCCATACGACCACTTTTAAGACCATTTTTGACCTTGGAAAAATTTTTCACCCCCCAGAATTTCGGTGCTGCCCACCTATGGTGATACTCACTCTCACTTCTCTATATGTCCTAACTTGAATTCAGTTTATGTAATAAAGATCGAATGGCCAACGATTCCGAGTAAATTTAAAATTGGAGTCCATATTGAATACCCAAAAATTTAATCTAGTGAAATTTTATTTGATTTTTCATATTTTAAAAAATTTTCAGAATGCGAAAAAAGCACGAAAAGAAAGTACAAAGAGCTAATTCTTGCATTACTTTCAGGATGACACGTATACGGACAGTTACATTAGCACTATTGGAGTCGACTTTGTAAGATTGTTTACATTATTGGTGTTCGCCGATCATTTTCATTACACGATCCCAAAATTTATGTTTTAGAAAATCCGCACAATAGACCTCGATGGTAAAACAATTAAGCTACAAATAGTAAGCGTTTTTTAAGTAGTTTACTCATTTTTGTTCTAATTTATCATTTCTGCAATATTTAAAATAGGTAGTTAGTGTAAACCAGTAGCATAGGAAATTTTGACGTGCAAGCACGCTAAAGCGATTTCTCAGCGTGAATCAGATTCGTTACTTCTTCATTGCCTATGGTTCGCAATTTTCTTAAAATAATTATCTAGGACTACTAGACATCACGTGGGAATTCAGGGGTTCTAGTCTCTAGACCACGGTTTTTTTGTATTCGGCAAAGATTTTTCGCGATGTACAAAGACTTTTGGGGACCGTCTTTGAATATAAACAAAGATTTTTTGGAAGACAAAAACTGCAAAAAAGGTTCGAAATTCGCAGAAATTCTCGCCGCTCCGCACCGAAATGAGCAATTGTGTGTTCTATATATCTTTATAATTTCAGAAATGGCATTTTGTAAGGAAAAATGCCAAATTTTTTGGCGCTTCGCGCCGTTTTGAGACGATTATTACTGATTTTTGCCGTCAGAAACCTAGAAATTGCTAAAACACGTAACCAAAGGTCGAACAAATCTGTTTTTGCCACACTAAAATCGCTACTGTACCATATTATAGTACCCAAAAATTTGTGTTTACGAAATGTACAAAGACTTTTAGGGACCATCTTTGTACATGTACAAACGGAACTTGTACAAAAAAACACTGCTCTAGACTTAGATTCCTAGAATGGGATAATTATGGGGAAAATATGGCAAAACGACGGATGAAGCAAAGTCAAAATTTTTCTGCTGATGCGCACGAAAATTATCAGAAACCATAGATTAACTTAATATTAGAGCTATTCTAACCTTTTTTTAAACCAATTTTCGAGACCATTTTGGCTCAAAAAAGTCTGGCTGATCTCCAGACCTACCATATTTTGCATGGTTAGGTAGGACTGTACTAACCCGAATGCATAATTCTATATGCTTTGATTTATGGCATAATTCATGTGTCACGCTCAGACGTGCACAGCAAGGGAATTTCGGGGAAGGGGGGCTGAAATTTTAATGTTCTTTTTGGGCCGAAAAAATGGTGGACATGCGTCGAAAACATCGTTCTTTGGCGTTTCTGACGATGCTCCATCTTTCTGGAGCCAAAAAACAAAAAACTATCGATAAAAAATCAAAAAGTCGAACAAATTGAACAAAATGTAGTCAAAACGTGAGTATATGGCGCGAAGCGCCGAAAAATTCGACACTGTTGAACAAACAGATAGCTAAAAACGCTTAAAAAAGCACCTTTTCTACGGATTTTACGGATTTTTTGTAAATTTTGAAAACTTGAAAAAATCACTTATTCTGGGGAGATTGAAAATTTTTCTAGTGGGGGGGGTGATTGAGAGTGAAACTCCCTTACTCCCCATTGATCATTTATGGTCATGCTCATACGTGATCACGGGCGGTTCCTCCCTCCGTGAAAAGTTTTCCTTTCCCACTTACAAACATTTTTTCACCTACCCACAGAATTAGCGATTTTCCAAAAAAAACTCATGGGAAACATCCTGGCTTGCGTTGCGTTGCTAGCGATTTTTTGGTTTAGAAGTGCCTATTTTTTGGCGCTTAGCACCAAACAGCTATTCTTGACTATTTGTGTTTTGTCGTATTTTATTGAATTCTTGAGAATTTTTGTTCTAATTATCGAGGAGAAAGCACCGTCAAAAACGCTAAAAATGATGTTTTGACGCTTATCATAATTTTTAGCCCAAACAGGACACTTTGGAAAAACTTCTGCCTTCCCAGAGTTCTCACGCTGTGCAAGCGTGGTTGCGCTTTATTTGAGCTATTGGTTATAAGAAATATTCTGGGCGAGATTTATAGGAATGTCCAAAATATCGGTCGACAATTTTACTAAAATTATTGAAATAATTAATTTTTAGCATTTAAATCAAGAAGCACTATGTAAAATCAGAATTTCTGTATTTCTATCTAAATTATTTAAGTTCCTTATGAGCTGTATCCGCGTTTACAGAGAAGGAGCATTTTAGTTTTTTTTGGTTTTTAGAATATTTTAAACTTGAAACCTTTTATTTATAGTTTAGTCAAAAATGTGTGAAAAAGTTGCACATGTTGTAGGTCAGTAAATAAATAAATTTCATGAAAAATATCCAATATACCGAAAATGCTAGACAAGTCGATAGCCAGTTCTATCCTGATTCTGAACATTGATAAGAATAAATTGTCTTTTGATGCTTACATCGACGCTAATATAAACCACACGAATTAACGTATGCGTAATTTCAGTCATAAATTAGAGTTATAATTTAGGCGATAATTTATGCAGATTTATATACATTCGTACATGCTATTTTTCATTTGTGTTTTTATGCAATTCGAGAGAGTTAAAAATTTTTTCTAAATTTATATTTTTTTATTTTTATGCATTCGCAATTAAACAAATGTTTACATGTGATACCTATATGCACATTTGTAGTGGGATACGGCCGGTCAAGAACGATTTCGCACAATAACTAGCAGTTATTACCGAGGAGCGCACGGAATAATAGTCGTTTATGATATAACGGATCAAGTAAGCACAGGCACATATCTCTGGGGCGAAGGGGGAGGGGTTTGGGGTGTATGCATCCCCCTCCGAGAAATCAAAATACCCCCCTCAGGAACTAGGAACCAAAATACCCCCCCCCTCCCACCAGAATTCAATTTCTGAAAGTTTTTGTTTTTCTTTGCAATTTTTTGATGCCAATGGATAGTGCTCGATGAGGAACGTTGAAAAATTGTGTTTTTTCGCCGTACCATCATTTTTACATAAGGCCATTTTTGAGCGTTGAAAAATCTTGCACCCACAGATTTTCGGTGCCGCTCACCTATGTTTTGGACCCACTCAAAATTCAGAAAAGTCGGAAAAACAGGACTTTTTAAATGTTATTTTGTGCCATTTTTGGGCTAGTCCCCTTAAAATTAGTGTTGGTCCCTCCAAAATAGGACGGCCAGCTACTCGCCTGAGTAAGCGTTTAAGTTCATGCAATAAGCCACCTTTTCTATATCGCATACAGTGGTGGCTATGCTTACGCCTAAGATAACCGTTTACCTACTGAAAAATATTTCAGGTCATACGTATATGCAGGGCCGTATTTGGCGGGGGGGCGGCCGCCCACTTCCCTTAGCCGGAAAAATTTCGAAAGGTAAGATAATGCATGTAAAGATGGAAAAATTGCCTGCCTTTGAGGTAAAATCTTGAAATTTTCGACGCTTTGCGCCAGACATGAAGTATTTTTCATAATTTCAACTCAAGCGCAACCAAAAAGCGACACTTTTTATAACATTTTGGGTTAGTTAAAAAAATTTTCACGAGAAGTTTCAATTTGATAATCTTAATGGATAGAGCATGTCGAAAAATGCGGTTTTTGCGACCTATCCCGACGAATTTCCCGGTATATAGACCTATTTATGTGGGTCCGCCCCATAATTGGGCAGCATCAAAATTCTAGGGGGCGCGAGATTTTTAAAAGGTAAAAAAATGGCCTTAAAAATGGTGGTATGGCGAAAAAACACCATTTTCCGACGTTCCTCACCGAGCACTATCCATCGGCATCGAAAAATTGCACAAAAAAACAAAAAAGTTCCCTAAAATTGAATTCTAGGGGGTATTTTGGTTTCTAGGGGGGTGCGACTCCCCAAACCCCACACGCCCAGGTGTGGTCGGCCCCCTTGGCTAAATCGTGGATACGGGCCTATGTATATGCCTGCAATAGCTGGGAATTTCGAGGCATATTTGTAACAGAGAGGTTTGGGGGAGATCGCCAGACGCCAATCGTATGTTGGACGTCCCCTTGAAGTTAGAAAATTTTGACCCGTTAAATTTTCAGAAAAAAAGTTGCGTTTTTGGCTAATTTTACGTTTTTTTTGGCCATGTCTGGCCAAAAATTGTAGGTCATCTACCCCCTTCCCCTCTTAAGATGGCCAAGCGCCTCCAACATACGCGGGCAGCAAGAAAATTCTGGGGGGGTGCAAGATTTTTGAAGGTCAAAAAATTGCCTTAAAAATGGTGGTATGGCGATAAAAACACCATTTTTCGACGTTTCTCATCAAGCACTATCCATTGGCATCAAAAAATTGCGAAAAAATGAGAAAAATTTTCAAAAATTGAATTCTGGGGGGGTATTTTGATTTCTGGGGGGGTATTTTGGTTTCTGGGGAGGGGGTGCATACCCCCCAAACCCCACGCCCAGGTGTGGCCCTCACCCAAAATTTTTTGCCTTTACATTTGTGGTCCAAGAATAAATAATCAATAAATACAAAACAGCTATTTTCGAACAAGCGAGCTCTAAAATATAAAAAAATATTTTGAAGAAAAATTGAGCAAAGGCATTTTGTTGTGTATTGAAGAGAAGTTTAAGGTATAAAAATTAGTCAGCTTATGGCGGAAAAAATTGGTTAAATTATCAGCCGACTGCTTTTCAGCAAAATGTAAAAAGGCCCAACCATGAAAGTGAATAAACTGCAACTTTTTGATCGATTATTAAAGAGCTGGTTTCGTTTTTTCTTATTAGCTTGTAAGCGCTTGTTTTCTTTAGATTTTCTATTTATATTTATTTTAGTTGTATGTGATTTCCATAGTAACTTAGAATTTATATTAGAGCTGTGCCGGGGCCGCCTTTTTAGCCGGGGCCGGGGCCGGGGCCGGGGCCTAGGCCCGGTGCCGGGGCCGGGGCCGGGGCCAATAATAGCGTGCTTTACCATGCTCATAGTACGACCCTGCCCTACCCCTTATATGTACCTATGCATATATTCTTGCTTGTAGATATGCACGTCAAGCGTTAATATTTGTTGGGATTACAAGATATAACAGAACATGGGCATCGGGGGGATCTAAACCCCCCAGAATTCACATTCTCCCCCCCCCTAAAAAAATCCGCTAGACCCCCCAGAAATTGATTTTCAGAATTTTTTCTGTTTTTCTGCGGTTTTTTGATGCTAATGGATAGCTCTCATTGAGAAACGCGAGAAAACGGTGTTTTTTCGCTCTAACATATATTATCAGGCACTTTTTGACTTTGAAAAATTTTGGACCCCCTAGAATTTTTGAGCTGCCCATGTATGGATTTAACTCCTCTGACTTGGATGCGTTTCTCAATGTGCTTTACTTTGCACTTTTTTAGGCTTATTATTCTATTTGTTCTGATAGACGTAGCTGTCTGCTACCAAGCAAGCTGGAAATGCTCGTCTATATGAATTGCAATTTAAAATATGTCAATTTTGATTATTAACTAGAAATTTTCAGCAATATGACATAGTGAAATAAAGATTTGAATTAGCAAGATCTGTGGTTTGCTTGAAATTGAGTTTGAAGGTAAATCTGCCCAAAACATTATCAATTTTCTACATTATAATCAACTCTAACATTGGCCCCGGCCCCGGTGCCGGGACCGGCCCAACTCCGGGCCCGGGGCCGGGGCCTAGGCCCCGGCGCCGGGGCCGGGGCCGGGAGCAACCCCGGCACAGCTCTAATTTATATTAATATCGCTGTTAAGCCTTCGATTTTTTCGAGGACTTTTCTTAATATCCAATTTGAATTTAAAATTCTTCAGATTATTTCTAAATTTTTAAATTAATTATAATTTTTATTTTATTTGTACATGTATGAAAATATCGAATAATTTTTAAAATTTTAAATCTTATTTAATTTTTTTTTAAATTTGTCAAAAATAAACATTTTTAATCGTCTTAATCTTGATAAAATTAATTAAAAAGTTCCATAATTGCGATTTGTACTGCAGGAATCGTTCAATAACGTAAAACAATGGCTGCAAGAAATCGAGCGATACGCGTGCGAAAACGTAAATAAGTTATTAGTCGGAAATAAATGCGACTTGGCGTCGACGAAACGTGCTGTCGAATATCAGACGGCTAAGGTACATGCAGTGCTCGCCACGAATGTTTACGTTTTGATATGCTCCATTGGATGATAGGGCTTGTTGAGGCATATATGTTTAACGCGTCGGTCGTGCGTGGGCGGAAATAGGACCGACGTGTTAAAGATATAACCCTAACAATCTCTAGAAGCTTACGTATTAAAGCGTAAACATTCATGGCGAGAAGTGTAAATAAAAAAACTTTAAAATTTGAGTTCAAATTTTTCGCAATTTTAAATTTTCGGCAATAGGTTGTTAATTTTTAACTTTGATTTTTGAGTTTCGTATTGAATAAGTGAATTTTTTATTCTAAATTTTAACGTTTCCAACGCTTTTTCTAATCTACCGTGTAATTCGCTTTTAGTTTGTACAACGATTTGGTAATGAAATTTTAAAAAAATGGCCCAAAGGCAAATCTTGCCAGATAAATTTATTCTTTTCATCTTTTGTTAGACTATAGTTCTTTATTTTCAAACGGTAAATACATAAATAGTCATTTACATACATTCATACGTACGTAAACAGCTCATTCAGACAAGTACGGGCTCTCCCGGTTATAGGGGGAGTGAATGTCCTTCAATTATTGGCTAAAATCAGCAAAAAACACTTAAAAATGGTCACAAAAAAAAATGGCCAAAAAATAAGTTTGTTTCAAAAATCGGTGGGCGGGGGGGGGGGGTAAAATTTTCTAACCCGGGAAATGGGGTGGGGAGGACGACCTTAGGTGGGCGGCATCAAAGTTCTGGGGGTGTAAGATTTTTCGAGGGTCAAAAAAGGGCATTAAAAATGGTTTGGCGAAAAAACACCATTTTTAACGTTTTTCGTCGAGCACTATCCATTGGCATCAAAAATTGCGAAAAAACAAAAAAAATTTCAAAAATTGAATTGGGGGGTATTTTGGTCCCCCACGCCCAGGTATGAGGACGACTAACTTCAAGTGGGGGGTCTTCCCATTCCCCTGTTATGTATATACATGTCTGAGCTCATACGTGTGTGTGCCCTCCATTTCTTCTAGCATTCAGTTCATACCCTTACGTTTAGCTGCAAAATCTATATGTAGATTTTTCTTAAATTTTAAATTCATCAAAATTAATGTTCCGGTCAGTAAATAAAGTCTTTAGCTGTAGGAAACTTGGCTCGAACAGTTAAGAAGTTATTTGTTTGAGTCTTATGAATCCTTTTTCGAGCCAAGCTATACAAAGCGAATCATATTCTTGCCACACTGCTTCGTGGACCAAAATTTTTGGGTTCGAAAAATTTCAAAGGGTGAAGAAAGGCCGAATAATCGATGGTCGGGTTCTGCGGGTTCCATTTTGGTCCTGAACATACGTGGGCAGCACCAAAATTCTGGGGGGTGTGAGATTTTTCAAAGGTCAAAAAAATGGTGGTATGCACACCTAGGCGTGGGGGGTTTGGGGGGTATGCACCCCCCAGAAACTAAAATACCCCCCCCCCCACACCAGAAATCAAAATACCCCCCAGAATTCAATTTTTGAAAATTTTTTTCCGTTTTTTTCGCAGTTTTTTGATGCCAATGGATAGTGCTTGATGAGAAACGTCGAAAAATGGTGTTTTTTTCGCCATACCACCATTTTTAAGGTCATTTTTTGACCTTCACAAAATCTTGCACCCCCCAGAATTTTCTTGCTGCCCACGTATAATGGTATGGCGAAAAACCACCATTTTTCAATGTTTCTCATCGAGCACTATCTATTGGCATCAAAAAATTGCGATAAAAAAGAGTTTTTAAAAATTGAATTTTGGGGGGTATTTTAGTTTCCTCGGGGGGGGGGTGCATACCCCAAACCCCCCACGCCCAGGTGTGGTCCTGAATGGTTACTCGCAAACATGCACATGGTCCAACGTTCTCGGAGGGGGTAAACCGAGTTTACTCGGGGGGGTTAAATGATTTTTTACGGCTAATTGTGTCGCAAGAATGATGAGCTAATGTTGATTTTTTAGGTATTTTGTCGTTCCTTGTGTAGCTCCCTTATCATAATTAGAGACCGGATTTTAAGTTGCTAGCACCTGAAAGCTCTATTTTGTTTCACAGTTTGAGCCTGTTTTGCACCTTATTTGACTCTGAAAACGGCTATACTTTCCACTCATTATCGACTTTTTGCACCTTATTAACCGATGCTTTGCAGCTATTTGGCCCACTTTATGCGCCTAAAAATCCGGTCCCTACTCATAACCGAAATGTTTCATCTTTTTATATCCTAGAAAGAAAGTGTATTGCCAGAAACGACGGAAAATTGCGCTTTTGACGCATATTCACCGTTTCTGGCTAGGAAAGGCACTTTATAACATTTTTGGTTTAACCTGCCAAATTCCTAGGCTGTGCAGAAATGCAATTAAAACATTTTTTCTTTTTCGGGGACCTTTGTGAAGAATTGAAATAAAATTTTTCCTTTAGAGGTTAATCGGCCGTTCTTACAGGGGATCAATGACCGTCACTTTTTGTGCGACAAAAGCACCTAAAAATGGCCAAGCAATGCGACTTTTTGCTAAAAGTGTGGGGGGGGGGTCAAAAATTTCTGACTGGGGGGGTCGGGTTGGGTTGACGACCGCATACGTGGGCAGCAAGAAAATTCTGGGGTTTAGGATGGTTAAAATTGCCAAAAATGTAACTAAAAATGAAGTTCTGAGGGTCTACAGTAATCTTGGGGAGGGGTTTCAACTTATGGGGGTACAAAGCCGCTCACGCCCATGTGTGAACGGCTGGCTCTGTTGTAGCAATGCCCATATCCCCCTATTACAAGCATAGGTGGGCGGTACCAAGGTTATGGGGGTGCCTGATTTTTTCAAAAGGTCAAAAAATGGCCTTAAAAATGGTAGTATGGCGAAAAACACAATTTTTCAACGTTTCTCATCGAACACTATCCATTGGCATCAAAAAATTGCAGAAAAAAACGAAAAAAGTTTCAAAAATTGAATTTTTGGGGTTCATAGTGGTGCATATCCCGAACCCCCACGCCCAGCCAGGTATGATTACAAGTATATAGTTCCTGTAGCCTGTGGTAATTATCGGAAAATATATTTTCCTACTCACCGACTGCAGCCAAATTCTGGGGAGGGGAGTCCGATGGGGCCAAAATTGTCAAGCACCAAAATTCACTTCTGGGGTCTTTAGACTGGGGGTTACAGATCCCCACGTCCATTTTCGCTACACTCGGGTTTCATTAATTGAAGGAGTACGCCGACCAGCTGTGCATACCGTTTTTGGAAACGTCGGCCAAAAGTTCGACGAACGTCGAGCAAGCGTTTATGACGATGGCGGGCGAAATAAAGAGTCGCATGGGTCCGGCCGGAGGCCCGGCGGGCGGCCAGGGCCCCGGAGTTAAAATTACGTCGACGCCGGTCCAATCGCAAAAATCCGGTTGCTGTTGATTGGTCGATCGTTCGGTTGTTTTTTTTTTGGCAAAAAAATTTTTTAATGAAAAAATGAGCGATGAAATAACGCCGCTTCGTTGCATTATTTATTTTTGTTTCGGTGTAAAAAGGATCGGAATGAACTTTGTTTACGCTCTTCATAAGCCGACGGTATGATCAATGTTTATTTACGCTCTCTTCCTTCCGTCCGAGCCTTTCAATGTTGTTTGCTAATTTTTTGGTACGCTAAAACTCGGCAAAATCGAAAATTTTGGCGAAAATCTTGCCATAAAGCGAAATTTCGATCAGTATATACATATTTTGGCCAATCGATTTGAAACGATGGATTCGACTATGCGCTTTCAAATTTTTACACGTCTTACCGACGAATGCTTTAATAACTAAGCAGTATTGCGTATATCAGACTCTTTGGATTAAATCGAGAATTAGACAGCATTCTCACGTTAGTACGTAGATAGACAGCGCCTAAACTGTCGAATTGGCAGAAGTCCAAAATTTGTTTTAGGTAAAAAAGTATCAAATTGATTGTAGGGGCAAAAAACCTGGATTTTTCGCTCGTTTCTCATTAAGATCTGTCCGTTGGCACCCAGAAATCGCGAGAATGTGAAAATTTTCGGACATTCAATCCTGGTGGTGATCCGCCTAATCGTGGGGTTCATGCATACGTGGGCAGCACCAAAATTCTGGGGGGGGGATGTGCAAGATTTTTCAAATGTCAAAATGGTCTTAAGAATGGTGGTATGACGAAAAAACCATTTTTCAACGTTTCTCATCTAGCACTATCCATTGGCATAAAAAAAAATGTAAAAATTGAATTCTGGGGGTATCTGGGTTTTTTGGAGGGGGGTGCATACCACACATGGGCGTGGGGGTATGCACCCCCCAGAACTTGAAATACCCCCCAGAAATCAAAATACCCCCCCCCCCCACCCAGAAAATTTTTTTTTGCTTTGTCAGCAAATTTTTGATGCCATTGGATAGAGCTTGATGAGAAACGTCGAAAAATGGTGTTTTTTGCCATACGACCACTTTTTAAGACCATTTTTTTGACCTTTAAAAATTTTTTCACCTCCCCCCCCCAGAAATTTTTCACCCCCCCCCCAGAATCGGTGCTGCCCACCCATGGTGCATACCCCCAAACCCCCGACGCCCAGGTGTGGGCTCATGTGTGTGCTTAACGCAATAAGTGGTATTTGCTCATTTAATGCGTCGAAGTTCGAAAAGGGACTACTAAACTTTTTATCATTATCTTATCAGATCAAATCGCTTCCAAATGCCTCTTCCTTCGATGCTTTGCTTATGTACGTGGCTCGATGCGCGATAGTTGCACTGTGTATTACGTAGGCTGAAAAAATGTTACTTTCGAGTTGCGCACGTCTTCGAATCATAAGCTTACTGTAAGTCGCTTTTAACGGTGTCCTTCTACACATTTATAAGCATAGGAGACGCATCCGTATTATTTAACACGGATCGTCGTCGCGTTCTCGTCTCCTTCACAATTTGTATCTGTACATTATAAAGACTAAAATCCCCTACAACTCGAAATAATTTTTTATATTATTCGCGTCGTTCATTATTATATGTTGTACGTACATATTTATCTGAAATTTAAACACGTGCCTATGCTACGCATACGTCGTTGGGTAAAAAAGTAATATTTCGGGAACGCTAACACGATTGCGCCTACATTAATGCCGGAATAATCGCCGTAAACTAGATTTTATTTAATAATCATTGTAGACTGGATTACATTCAGTTTCCGTTTACAACGATTGGCCTACTTTACGCTTCGGTTCATTTTCTGATCAGAAAATGCGAACCATAGGATAGTTATTACACTCAAAGGTTCATTCTGATCTAGACCCGTTTGAACTGATTATTTACGTTTAGTTTACACTGAGATGTTGTTCTTTGTACGGAATTTTGGGTCATCCGAATTGATCGTTATCGGAGGGACGCGTAGACGAAATTGTTCTCAGCAGAATTGGATATGAGAAATTCAATTTGACCCATATATTCCCTGATGAAATTAATTCATAAAGGCAGAGATGACCCAATGTATAAGCACATTTTTAATGAAAGAATGGAGTCCCGTTTATGCTCGACGTTACTCGAATAGTTAGAATTCGTGCATTTTTTGTTTTGAACATCGATTGCTTTTATTCTTCATTTTCGGCTAGAAAACGATCAATTGATTTCTAAAGCAGCCAAATATCGAGAAATTCAACGCTCAGATGAGTTGATATTGTTGTTTACAATCGCACTTTAATGTGTTGTATGTTGAGCATGTACCTGTTCCAAGTCGCGCGTTTGTCGTAAACAAGATCCGGCGTCTAATTGATGTATTGAGTTCTTCGCATTCCGTTTCAAGTTTACCGAATGCCCTTGACCGAACCTACATAATTGTTTTTTTGTGTTCCATTCATCCAAATTAAAGCTATACACAAATAGAAGCCTATAGAAGGAACATTTGAACATTCACCAACTCAAAATTTTAGAGGGAGTACTCAAAAATACAGACCAGTCGTTCGAACTACCTCACGAAGCCTGCCTCGAAAGCTATTGTTTCCACATAAATTCGTGCATAAATTCTTAGAATTTTCAACGACAGTAAGCCACACATGGGCGTGGGGGGTTTGGGGGGGTATACACCCCCCAGAAGTTGAAATACCCCCCCAGAAATCAAAATACCCCCCCAGAAAATTTTTTTTTGCCTTTTCAGCAATTTTTTGATGCCATTGGATAGAGCTTGATGAGAAACGTCGAAAAATGGTGTTTTTTTGCCATACGACCACTTTTAAGACCATTTTTTGACCTTTAAAAATTTTTCACCCCCCCCCCCCCCCCAGAAATTTTTCACCCCCCCAGAATTTCGGTGCTGCCCACCTATGCAGTAAGCCCGTGGTTACGATAATTGTATATCAGATCGATGCTATTGTAACTGCTGTTGGTAGTTACACGCCTTTAGAACTCCGGTTCAGGCATTAAAGCCGATGACGAGACCAAGACGGGCTATAGCGGTATGCACACATGGGCGTGGGGGGGAGGTTTGGAGGTATGCACCCCCAGAAGTTGAAATACCCCCCTTCCCAGAAATCAAAATACCCCCCCCCCAGAAAAAATTTTTTTTTGTTTTTTTAGCAATTTTTTGATGCCATTGGATAGAGCTTGATGAGAAACGTCGAAAAATGGTGTTTATTTCGCCATACCACCATTTTTAAGGCCATTTTTGACCTTTAAAAATTTTTTCACCCCCCCCCTTCAGAAATTTTTTCACCCCCCCCCAGAATTTTGGTGCTGCCCACCTTTGGCGGTATGCCTATCACGCTCACCAGGCAATGCACCAATCGATAGAATCCCATGTGTTGCTCTCTTGGTGCTGCATTCGATCGGTATTGCACGCAGCCTTTTCAACAGCGCTGCAGTCGGGTGTTAACCCGTGAGTTTATGCTTCAGGTGGGCATAAATCTCGCCTATCTCATTTTTGTTCGAGCACTGGTTCGGCTCGCGAAAGCGTCCGAACACTCATCAGTGGCTGACCTTCAGGTCTGCCCAGTTTTGTGAGACTCTTACACTATAATCGCAATCTGTCAGCTTTTAGTCCAAGATCGTTTTAAAATTTATGACCAAAAGTGTGTGAAACGGACTATAGGCTTGAGAAAATCCCACATCCGAGGTTATAGAATGTAATAGGACAGTTGTCATGTCACTTGTCTGTCTTTATTTGTTTGAACGATTGTTAATCATTCCCAGAACCCCGTGAAATTGTAGCGCACACGTCCCTCACCAACGTTGTCGGATTGCAATAGGTAAAGGTTCGATATCAATATTTGAAGTCATTGTTATAGTCTGTTTGACATAAGTTTGGGCATAATTGCGATCATAGCATTGAAGTGATATATAAGTATCAGTAATCTGTTGTCTTACTTCGAAAAAAATTCTTAAAATTTATGCCCAAACTTATGTGAAACAGACTATAGTCTCCGTCGCAAACCAAGAGACGTTGCTTATATAAGTGAGGCAAATTTTCGAAACTCAAATTTCTGATTTAAATAATATATTATGAGAAACAAAAGGAGAGCGGTCGGTAATGTCTACATGACTGTTGAAGCCTGACTAGTTTGAAAAGCAAGAAGCTATTCATGCTAAAAAAGTTTTACAAGTTAATTACTGTCATAGGATGTAAAAGAATGAATGAATGAGAAGGAGAAGAAAATTTAGGCTAAAGTTAAATATGGTACTCTTTAGATTAGGATTAAAACGAATAAGCGGAATGCCAAAATTTCACATCATCCTGCACGATTTAAGCCATTAAAAAATTAAATTTTCTCAAAAAATTTTTCATGTTTTTGACGGAAAAAATGCTTCTTATGCGCGCGAAGCGCTAATTTTTTGATTTTCCACCAATAAAACGGTAGAAACTGCCAAATAATAGAATAAAACGGCGCGAAGCACCGAATTTTTCGATTTTTCGTCGCAAAACAGCATCACGCAACCATATTGCTCACTTTTTGAAAATGTAAAAATTTTCCCTAGGGGGGAATTCCCCCCCCCTTCCCCCCTCCCCCACTGGCTACGCCAGTGAATCTGAGCCATACTTGCAAAGTTGCAGGCAACTGAGTGCTGGGTGGGACGATTAAACGGCTCGATCCAAGGACTTACACATTTGTCAGAAATAAATAATATGGGCTGAAATTATGGAAGGAAGCATAGCAATGAAGGAGAAAAAAGAAAAAAGGCGCGGAAAGCTGTTTGAAATTTTAAAAAACTAAAAAAATTTTCATTTTTTGCATGTTTTTTCGGTTTTAGGTACTTGATAAGATATAGGAAAATCTAAGTTTTTGCTTCTAATATACTAAGGCTTAGGCTTAGTATATCTGAAAAGGTGTTTTAAGCTGCTTAGGTCGAGGTCGCTCCCGCTCAGGTCAATGTATAGATGCTTAGGTCGATGTATAGATGCTTATATCGACGTAAATTGGATATCTACATGTGATTCTGCATTCAGCTGTTTGAATCTTCAAATACTTAGGTCGGGTAGATGCTTGCGTACGTCGAGAAGAGGCTAATTAACGAAACCCATATCTTTTGTAATATTGATCATAGACGGATGGATATTTTTTTCCGCGTATTCTTTCAACATGTTCTAAGCACACATGGGCGTGGGGGGCTTTGGGGGGTATGCACCTCCGGAGAAGTGTAAATACCCCCAGAAATCAAAATACCCCCCCCCAGAATTCAAATTTTGAAATTTTTTCTGCTTTTTAGCAAGTTTTTGATGCCAATGGATAGTGCTCGATAAGAAACGGCGAAAAATGGTGTTTTTTCGCCATACGATCACTTTTAAGACCATTATTTGACCTTTAACCGTTTTTTCCCAGCGATTTGGTTGACATTATAGACCAGACCCAAAATTTTTTTCCACTTTTTCAGACCTCTTTCCACGTTTTTTGGGAGGTCTAAAAACGTTGAAAATAAAGCGCCTGTGATGAAAAATCAGTGTTTTTTAAGTATAAAATTTTATGTACACATGCAATAGCGGTGTTTGATGCACTTTTTGTATAAAAATTTCGCGCTCTACAAGAAATATCCCGATCAGTATACGTTAATGTTGAAACTTGAATTTACTTCCTTCAGTAGAGCATTTTAGCCAATTCTGAAGTCGTTTTTGACAATTAAAACTATAATTTATTAAATGGCGCGAAGCGCCAGAAAATTTTGAAATTTTGGCTCTAAATCGTTTTCGCTTTACAAAAAATGTGCAGAAGGTAAGGATATTTAATCGTAGTGGAGTTCTAGGACCAGATTATCGCTAAAAATGCTGCAATTGGCGCCGCGCGGCTTAAACATTAATAACAAGTAAGAATAAAATCAATTGAAAATTTTTTGTAGTTTCACCTCTCTAAAACGCATTTTTGCATTACAAAAACTAACTGAATCCGTGCAGAAGATAAGGATTTTCAATCGTAGTAAAGTTCTAGATCAAATTGTCGATAAAAACACTGTAATTGACGCGGCGCGGCTTAACGTTTAATAACACGTAAGAATTAAATCAATTAAAATTTTTTGTAGTTTCACTTCTCTAAAACGCATTTTTGCATTACAAAAACTAACCGAATTCGTGCAGAAGATAAGGATTTTCAATCGTAGTGAAGTTCTAGACCCATATTGTCGATAAAAATGCTGCAATTGGCGCGGCGCGGCTCAAAGATTAATACTAAGTAAGAATTAAATCAATTCGGCGCGAAGCGCCGAAAATTTTTCGAAAGTTTTAACTCTCTAAAACGCATTTTTGATATTACAAAAATTTTCCACAAATGCCAACTAAACCCAAAAATTTTTTTATTTCCCAAAATTTTGGTTGACAAATAGACCAAAAAGTGGAAAAAAACGGCGCTACGCCCCTTAAGATAAACACTAGTGATCGACCGGGGCCCCGGCAAACCCCGGCCATCTTTCAGCATCCCCGGCCCCGACCGGGGCAAGGTCAAAAAATGGCCGGGGCGGGGCCTGGGAAAAATTTAGTGTAATTCGTATTTTGTACAGGCACTTATTCATCAATGAGCAAGTATTAATTTTGAGAACTTTACTGATTAGACCATATGTATACTTACTTAGTCCTTGTTATAACTTGGCTAATGTGTATAAATGAGCTTTTGCTGAATGTTCAGGAAAATCTGCATGTTTTCGATTCCTCTACTTAACTTATTTAAACTAAATGCTACTTTTAACTCATTCATTTATAGCTATTGCTAAAAGATTTAGAGTTGACAAATACGTTCTATTTCTAGTTGGAAATTGTACGTTTTTAACATACTATTTTTATAAAAAACACTTTTACATTTAATTGAATGGGAATCGCGTGCATTAAAACGCGTTTCTTGTGTAATACTTATTAGGACGGAGGTTAATTATAGGCGAATGTAAACTACGCTGCAGAATTGCGTCCGATCCGATAAACTAAATATGTCTCAAATAGTTTCCTAAGGTCCAGAGTTGAGGGAGGGGTGAAATCCAAAATTGGAGGACCAGAAAATTAAGTGGTGGACTATTATTAGCCGACTCTATTTTGCTGTACGAGCTTCTTGTGCTTGTACAAAGATCTCCGAAAAGGTCTTTGTATGAGCTAACAAATTTTTTAGCTATATTATATAAATATATTTTTAAACATACACATTTTCGCATACTATCAGTATGTGACAGTATTTTTTTGTACAATGTACCTTTGTATATACATGAACAAAGATGGTACCCAAAAGTCTTTGTACATTTTGTACCAGTTTTTTTTGCACACGTTCCGTTTGTGTATGTACAAAGATGGTCCCCAAAAGTCTTTGTACATTTTGTACACACAACTTTTTGGTTAGGTACTATAATATGGTACAGTAGCGATTTTAGTGTGGTAAAACAGGGTCTTTTGACTTTTGATTGTATATTTTAGCTAATTTCTGGGTTTCTAACGCCAAAAATTACTAAAATTGTCTCAAAACGGCTCGAAGCGCCTAAAAATTTGACATTTTTCATTCTAAATACAATTTTTGCCATTTTAATGATTTATAGGACAGACTATTTTTCATATCGGAGCGAAGCGCCGAAAATTTTTGGAATTTTACACCTTTTTACAGTTTTCATCTTCCCAAAAATCTTTGTACATGTACAAAGATAGTCCTGAAAAGCCTTTATACATCGGGAAAAATCTTTGGCGAATACAAAAAACACTGTTTTGTACATGCAAATTTTTTTATACTTCAATATGGTACAGTAACGATTTCAGTGTGGTAGAACATAATTTTTCGACCTTTAGTAGTGTATTTGGCTAATTTTTGGGTTCCTGAATATTTGACATTTTTCCTTTTTCCATTTTAAGCGCAGTGTTGCTTATTACAAGATTTAATTCGCATACTACAATTTTTGTAATATTTTTGATTTTGTAGTACAAGTTGTTTTAGCTTTCTCAGTCGATTTTTTTTGTGAATTCCATCAAAAGCTCATAAAAATTTCGGCACTTCGCGCCGAACTAATATTATCAACTAAATCCAGCCCGAATTATCACATTTAGAAGCACGGTCTTTTTGTATTCGGCGAAGATTTTTGCTGATGCACAGGACCGTCTTTGTGCATGTACAAAGATTTTTAAAGAACAAAAACTGTAAAAAGGTGTAGAATTTCTTTTTGCAAATTCTACCATTTTAAAGATTTTCAGGGGGTAAGCGGCTGTAAAAATGGAGCCGCTTACCACCCTTCCCCTGGACATGGCCGAGAAATATACAAATGACAGAGGGTTTGGGCCTTCTCCCATCCACGTTTTGAATGCCCCGAACTTCCTTGAAAGTCAGAAAATATTTGACCAACCTCCCCTATTTTTTGGCGAAAACCTGCGCTTTTTTGGCTGTTTTTATGAGCTTCTACCATTTTTGATCTAGTCTCTAACCCCCTAGATTTCCAGCCGTTACATGTATACTGAGGGACCCTCATAACATTTTAAGGGATTACATGCATGTTTTATAGTGATAGTTTATCTATTTACTCCAGCTCACATTCTAAAATAATGTATCACTTCGTGAAATTTTAATAGTTAGGTACACTTTTGCCATACTAAAAAATTAAGTTCAAAAAATTCAAAAGGTTTTCACTAAAAATCGTCTGACAGTGACTTGTGTCTTGGACTCTGAGGGGGTAATACCCCTCCCCCTTATGGGAATGTGTGATGTCTCATTTATTACATCCAATACCTATTGCATCCAATCGCTACAGCAGCAGTAGCAGTAGCAAAGATTCAAATGATATAGAGTGTGCTAATAACAGCGACATGGACTTTATTGATGATTCAGACTAGAGCTGTGCCAGGGCCAGGCTGGCCCGGGCACCGAGCCGGGGCCAATGTTAGAGTTGATTATAATGTAGAAAATTGATAATGTTCTGGGTAGATTTACCTTCAAACTCAATTTCAAGCAAACCACAGATCTTGCTGATTCAAATCTTTATTTCACTATGTCAGATTGGTGCGAATTTCTAGTTAATAATCAAAATTGACATATTTTAAATTGCAATTCATATAGACGAGCATTTCCAGCTTGCCTGGTAGCAGACAGCTACGTCTATCAGAACAAATAGAATAATAAGCCTAAAAAAGTGCAAAGTAAAGCACATTGAAAAACGCATCCAAGTCAGAGGAGTTAAATCCATACATGGGCAGCTCAAAAAGTCTAGAAGTCTACAATTTTTCAAAGTTAAAAAGTGCCTGATAATATATGGTAGAGCGAAAAAACACCGTTTTCTCGCGTTTCTCAATGAGAGCTATCCATAAGCATCAAAAAACCGCAGAAAAACAGAAAAAATTCTGAAAATCAATTTCTGGGGGGTCTAGCGGATTTTGGGGGGAGAATGTGAATTCTGGGGGTCTAGATCCCCCGATGCCCATGTTCTGTTATATCTTGTAATCCCAACAAATATTAACGCTTGACGTGCATATCTACAAGCAAGAATATATGCATAGGTACATGTAAGGGGTAGGGCAGGGTCGTACTATGAGCATGGTAAAGCACGCTATTATTGGCCCCGGCCCCGGCCCCGGCAAAAAAGGCGGCCCCGGCACAGCTCTAATTCAGACCATGAAACACTGGACTAAATTTGTTTCTTGTGACATAAATAGTAATAAAATTTGATATGAAAAGGCGCACCTAACTTTGCGCTTGCCATTTACTACTGAATGGAGCAGTCGCTCATTATTTCTTTTCCTATGCCCACCCCAAGTATGAGCCAAGCGATAATATTTTCCTTGTCTGACCCCGGCCAGCCCGGCCCCGGCCAAAAAAGTCGCCCCGGTCGGTCACTAATAATACTAAAATCAATTTCCGAAATCGTATTTCTGGAAGCTATTGGGTTATTACAGTCAACTGTATTTTGCAGGGAGAATGTTCCAAATTTTAGCCACCCTGTCCTCAAAGTCATGTTTTCTACAATCTAAACGTGATTGTTTGATGAACAGTTTCATGTTATTTACGTATCTAGTACCTCTGTCAGGTGTAAGCTAAAAAATTCATTAAATGTCAATATTTTGTGTTTAACAATTTTAAAAGCAAAAACAAGATCAGTGTGGATACGACGGGTTCCAAGTCGTTCTAAGTTTAGGATATTCAATCTTTCATCATATGGTAAAGTTTTATTCCAAAATAATTTTCTTGTAAATTTTCTTTGTTCAAGTCGTGTAATATCTCTAATTTGGTATGGATACCAGACAACAGATCCGTATTCAAGGATAGGTCTAACATATGTTTTAAAAGCTCTGATCATCAAATCGGTATTTTTTGAGACAAATGTTTTGTGTATTAAGGATGCGACTCTAGCAGCTTTAGACGAACACTGAATGCCCGATGATAAATCATTAGATATATAAATACCAAGGTCTTTCATACAATTTTTGGCATTTTTTAACTCAGATAGACCTGGTTGCCATTAGAGTGATCGACCGGAGCGACTTTTTCGGCCGGGGCTGGGGCAGTAACCGGGCTGAAAAAAATCCCCGGCCGGGGCCGGAGTCAGACAAGGAAAATATTATTGCGTGACACATACTTGGGGTGGGCATAGGAAGAGAAATAAAGAGCAACTGCTCTATTGAGTAGTAAATGGCAAGCGCAAAGTTAGGTGCGCCTTTTCAAATCAAGTTTTATTACTATTTATGTCACAAGAAACAAATTTAGTCCAGTGTTTCATTGTTTTTTCTATATTAGATTTAATATTTTGCCTCTTGAGGATTTCTTCAAGTTTAATACTATTTCAAATCGAGCTATGAATTCTTGTAAGCTTTTTATTAATCGAGCAAACAAAAACTGCAGAAAATTTGAATTTTGTAATCGAGTAATCTCTGTTTGGAATTCTCTACCTGAGGAAGTAATTAGTGCTCCATAAACATGTTTTCCTTAATAGATTGAAGAGGGTTGATCTAAATCATTCAATTCAGGGGCGTATAAAAGCGCAGTTTATGGACTGCCTTTACGTTATCCCGCTTTCCTCGACTATTTATGTATTTTATTGACATGTCTTTCTGTATTTGTTTATATTTCATTTTTTTCGTTACTAATCAATGTATTAATGTTACTTGGTTTGTTGTCGGATCAGCGAATAAAATTTGTATTTGTATTTGTATAAGACTTTGAATATAAATGAGAAAGCTCCAATGAAAAACAGAAGTAATAATCGTTATCAACAAAACCAAAAACAGAAGTAGTGGAATCAAAGAGATGTAGCGATTGGGTGGAACAGGTATTGGGCGTAATAAATGAGAAATATATAGCTTATCGAATCGGTCGCAATTCTGCAGTGTAGTTTACTTCCGCCTATTATTCACTTCCGCTGCAATAACTATTACGCAAGAAACGCGTTATGGTGGAATCACAGAGGTGTAGCGATTGGGCGGAATAGGTATTGGATGTAATAAATGAGACATATATGCTTTATAGCGAAGTAATTCAGCAGCGTAGTTTATATTCGCCTATGATTAACTTCCGTCCTAATAACTATTACACAAGAAACGCGTTTAAAAGCAGGTGGTCCCCATCCAATAACTGGCAGTATCGCATCCTGCACAAAATTCGAATTACACTAAATTTTTCCCCGACCCCGGCCATTTTTTTGACCTTGCCTTGGCCAGGGCCGGAAATGCTGAAAACTGGCCGGGGATGGCCGGGGCCCCAGTTGATCACTAGTTGCCAAGTTGGGACTTCCCCCATTTTGGGGTTTTTTGCGGTCGTTGGTGGCATTTTTCAGCTTTTCAGGTTTTTTAACGCCTATGCTTAACCACTGTTTGGGTTTTTTATGTATTTTGAAGTAAAAATTAGGGGTTTTTTGACAAGAGCACTTGGCATCCCTCTAAATCGGACGAGAGGACAGTGTTGTCCACAGGGTTCAGGGTTGCAAAGTTGAGGGTTTTTGCCCATTTTTGGGAGATTTCGAGGCTGATGAGGCATTTTTCAGGGATTAAGTTTTTTTGCGCCTATGCTCAACCATTGTTTGGGGTTTTCAGCCGGTTTGAGTTGAAAATTGGAGGTTTTTTACAAGAGCACTTAATTTGTGCCCGCCAATGCAACCTCGGGGTTTTCCCCAAAACTCGCGAGTTTTTTAGCTTTGAGTTTTTGCTCCTATGCTTGACTGTATAAATTAGGTTTTTGAATAGCCTGTGGGTTTTTTGACGGTTTGCCTATACTTCGTAACGGGTGTGGCAGGCCCGTATAAAAGATAGGCATTGGTGTAGCTGGTTCACATATGTATTAAGATAACCACGTTATAAGTACGTATTCAGCAAGTAGTATTCGGTGAAACCTGCCACCTAACTGGTTCGAATTGAGTCAAGTCGGAAACAACTAAGGCAATGCTCGGATTGTTTCTGTAGATTCATGTGACTGACCAAAACGTTGGTGCCAGCGTTTAAAATAAGGCTGAGTAATGGGTTTTTCCACTTTCTGATCTATTTCTCAAGCAAAATTTTGGGGAATGTAAAATTTTTTGGGCTTGGTTGGCATTTGTGGAAAATTTTTGTAATGCAAAAATTGTGTCTTAGAGAGATAAAACTTCAAAATTTTCCGGCGCTTCGCGCCGAATTGATTTACCTAATTCGGTATTTCTACCTTTAGTTGATACCTATGTACTGTTTGTGTTGGACTCGAACGGTGGACCTCTTGATTCAAAATCTGACGTCTTCACCAATCGACGAAGATCGGTTCATTTCGATATTGGAGGAAGCTTTAGAGTAATGACTTTTTGTATTAGTACGGATCAGGATTACTTGCAAATTCAGATTAGTATCAGACATGGGCTAAGCCTCGTTTCCTGGTCTGAAGAAAATCAGTTAAGCATATCTCTCCCTAAATGTTCTGAGTTATATCTAGGGTATTCTAATCCTAAAGTTACATATCACATTGACTATTTTTTGTTATCTGACGCAGGCTCCTCAATTCTAGATCAAGGTGTTTCCCTAACAACGAACTTATCATCTAGTTGTCACTGTCAGTGTACTAATATATCAGCGAAAGCTTTGAAAATGAGTGCTTTGATTTTCAAATGTTTTGAATCACGTGATCTAAAAATGTTGGTTCTAGCTTGTAAGAATTATATTCGGCCTATAGTAGAGTATGCTCCAACTGTATGGAGCCCCTATTTGCTTTCTGAAATCAACAGGGTTGAACGGGTATAGCGAAAATTTACTAAAAGGTTAATTGGATATATGGGACTTTTTAGCATGAAAGGCTAAAAGCCTTAAATTTAGAGAGGTTTGAACTCCGTAGAATTTATTTTGATTTAATTGTTACGTATAATATTATTCATAATAATCTCTTACCTTATGAAGATTTTTAGAAGTTTTATGGTCATTTGCGTACTAGGGATGCATTTGCAAATCAGATCTATTTAGAAAAATTTCGAATTGATTGTAAAAAGTTTCGTTTTGCTACTAGATCAGCTAGAATTTGGAACGATCTTCCACAATATATCCGAAATTCTCCAAATGTTGAGACATTTAAGAGAAATTTAAAAAAAGGTTGGTTTCGAGAATTTTTTGATGGAGCACACGTGAGCGTAATTTATTTGCCTGTGTGTCCAGGACATTTCGCATTTAACACAGCTATTTTCCTTGCGACTTTGTTTTATCCATGTGTTTTTTTCCGAATAAAGTATCAGTAGTATAAATAGGTCTAACATTGCTCCGCTCGCTTCGCTCGCTTCACAATTTTTGCCCCATTCATCTCGGGCTTAGCCCATGTGCTGGCACCAATGTAAATGCACATAACTAAGCCTAAGTCCAGAACATTGATAATAACAACCTAGTCGATGTTTAGAACCATTTCCTAGGTTTAGTAATTCAGAACGTGCCAGCACCCTGCTTCGACAGCTGTCCAGACATCCTATATTTCTTGTCATGCTGAAAGTTTTGATCGCTTATGCGCTAAGCTTTGTACTGTAAGAATGCCACCGATCCACCGATGGAATCAGCGCATTCGAAACCTAGGAAAACCGCGACCGAACGCTTCTAAACGCGCTCACTATTAGCAAAGTAACCGCACGCACAAAAGGTAGGTGTCAACCAAACGTAGGAACGCCACCTAAATCATACTTGTTATTAATGTTTAAGCCGCGCCGCGCTGATCGCAGCATTTTTATCGACAACTTGGTCTAAAACTTTACTACGATTGAAAATCCTAATCTACTGAACGGATTTACATAGTTTTTGTAATGCAAAAATGCGTTTAAAATTTCAAAATTTTCTGGCACTTCGCGCCATATTGATAATTTATCGAGTTTTTATTGTAAGAGCGACTTCAAAATTGGCTGAAATGCTTTAAAGAAAGAAGGAAGGAAATTAAATTTTTTTTAATTTCTGATTGTGATATTCCTAGTAGAGCGCAAATTTGTATACAAAAATTGTACTACCGTTATTACATGTGTACTTAGGATTTTCTACTCAAAAAACACTGATTTTTAAACACAGGCGCTCTATTTTTGACGTTTTTAGGCCTCTTAAAGAACATGGGTAAAATATGGAAAATGTGAAAAAAATTTTGGTTCTGGTCTATAATGTTGAGTCAACCAAATCGCTGACAAAAAAGGGTGGTTAATAGCAGTGTTTTTTGTACATTTTACATTTCGTACACACAAATTTTTGGGTAGTATAATGTGGTACAGTAGCGATTTTAGTGTGGTTGAAACAGGGTTGTTCGACTTTTGATAGTGTATTTTAGCTAATTTCTGGGTCTCTAAGAACAAAAATCACTAAGAATCATCTTAAAACTGCGCGAAGCGCCGAAAAATTTGACATTTTTTCTTTTGAAATGCAATTTATGCCATTATAAAGATATATAAAATACACAATTACTCATTTCGGCGCGAAGCGCCGAAAATTTTTGCGAATTTTAAACCTTTTTTGCAATTTTTGTGTTCTCAGAAATCTGTGTACATGTACAAAGACGGTCTTGAAAAGTCTTTGTATATCAGGAAAAATCTTTGCCGAACACAAAAAACCGTAGTTGGTTGTTAGGTAACCTTGCAAGTCGAATGAGTGAGTCGCGATGCGATGCGAATCGGATCAAGCGATTGCAACAAGGAAATAACGGCCAGCATTTTTTGTCCTTGGATGAAAACGTACGAATGAGACAAGACGAAATATATTTCGTTCGGAATATTTGAAAAAATATTTTATGTGCATTGAAAACACTATTTTTTGCGTTTCGGACAATGCTCGTTCTTCTGTGCATCAGCTTAAGCTTATGTACCTATATAACCATTTTGCGACCAAAATAGTCAAAAAATCTTCTGTTTCCGTTGATTATTAATTTAACAGGGAGGATGGGGGATCCCCCACCCAAAGTCGGACGTCCCCCCATCCCCCTAAAGCCAGAAAACTTCTGACCCCACCCTGACTTTTGGAAAAAATTAATTTTTTGGCCGTTTTTGGTCAAAAGTTGGAGGTCATTTACCACCCCATTCCCTAATAATGGCCGGAACCCCCTACCCAAATTTCGAGCCGTTACATGTATGGTTGGTCCCCTTATAAAATTCAATCTTCGGAGCGCTGTAACATTTCAAATGATTTCGGCCGAATCAAAAATCCTACTTTTATTCAAATCAGCACGTTCGACTTTTCAGAAATGGTATTTTATCTAAAAATTTTGAGTAATCGATTTTCACCATTTTTTTCAAACTTTTGAATTGGGAGAAATGACGTCACTTGGTTCACTCTTTGCTTCTGCTTGATCTGTCAACCTGGAAAAGAAAGCGAAATCAACGTAACTTTGCAATAACGTGGAGCATTCATATGCATTTATAAAACAAAAGCTACAAACACCATTGGGTAGGGAGCAGTAACCGTTTTTCTAAAAACACTTAGTGTCCCAGGTTACTTTGGGCGCCAACGTAACTTGGGATACCTGATTTTTTTAAATGCATCTCTTTGCACAAGCTGAAACATTTTAAGCACCGTATTATTGTAAAAGCATGAAACGATATTATTTAGCGAGATTAGAAGGCACATTGCACTAATCTTATAGTATGGAATGAAAAAATCCTATTTGCGACGCAAGAAATGTTTTTTCATCTGACTCACGTTACTGAGATGTTTGGTGATTTTGGCAATGATTTCTTATTTCGTCCATAATTCGCTAACTATTGCTTTCGCTGTAAATTTACGCTGTAGCTCTCTGGGCCCAGTTGCAATAAACGTACTGAAGTACCAGCTGGTGCCTAAGTACCAGTTTAAGCAACAGACTGTTGCTCAGACAGTTGCAATAGAATTGGAGCTGCTGCTTATCTGAAGCACGTGCCCTCAAGCATATACTTAAGCTTGTGCTTAATTTTGGACTGTTGCAATAAGGTAAGCACATGCTTATCTTGGTCCGAGCTGATGCTTAACTTTATGAGTGGTCGGAGGCACTCATAAGTACCAGCTTGGCCGCGTTGACTACTATTTTTAATGAATTTGCAGATACATTTATATATTAGATATTCTTGCTGAAAAATCATTTTTATATGCGAGAAAAAGGTTATTATATTGAAATTACGGGGCGGTGATCATATCTGTGCATATACAGAACGGAAATTCGTGGAGATTTGACCAAAAAATATTTAATAAGTTCCTTTTCTGGCTCACTATAGATACGAGTCAAAAACGTTTCAATTTTTCACCGAATGTTTTTTCGCTAGAAAGTGATTAAGAAAAATTTAATATGATGTAATAAAATTTAGTCAAAACTGACTACAAAAATCGGCACTTTCGGACTGAATAAAAGATCGCTAAAAAGTTGCACAAGTCGTTTCCGACGAGAGTCTGATAACCAAAATTCTGCGGGGTGACAAATTTTTGCGGGGGTAGAGGGTGGGTGGACTAACCCCAAGATTGTGTACGACGGTGTCTTTATTTTGTTCATTAAAGATATACATTTTTTGTTAAAAGATGTTTTAGTTTTTAAATCCATTTTTGAGCTTAATTTAGAAAGTAAATTTGACATTAAAAATATCTTTTCCAGAAAGTATTCAAATGTTATTTAGAAAAACGTTCGCTATTTCGCACAAAATTATTCAATTGGGTGGCTCGACTGACGGGATTTTTTGACATCAACCTCATTTGCACATTTTTCAGACAACGTCTGGCAGAAGTAAATATAGAAACTGTTGCTTAAGTTAAGCACGAACTTAAGCATGTGCTTCGAAGATTTAAGCACGCACTTACATGCACGTGCTAGCTTAAGCACGAGGTCAAAATTTTTATTGCAACCCAATTAAACAGAGGCTTATCCTAGCACGTGCTAAAGCACTTTAAGCATGAACTTAATCAAAGCACGTGCTTACGATATTGCAACTGGGCACTGATTTTTTAAATGAAGGTAATGTATTCTTCATATCGCCGACCATTTTTAAACATTCATTTTGCATTTAATCATTTCCATCGTTGCTTCGCCTAAGCCTTTGATGTGCATGTGAAAGGTGATGTCATAAATATTATATCAATTTACATGCTTGCTTATTTTTACTATTTCTTGATATCTAGTCATTAACTGCTCACATGCTCGATGTCAGAGTCTAAAAACGTCAAATATGATCAGCACTTCTAAAAATGGCGGTTTTATGATTTTTTAATAGACTTCTACTTGAGCAAAACATAATGATTTCAGCCAGGCTCGTATTCAGGATTCGGCCAAGGATGGGGGACGGAACGGACTCAACACAAAGTGGTCTATGTCGGAGGATTCGTCGGGTTTAGCTCGCAGGAACTTCATTTTTCGACGTTTGTCGACTTTCTATCTATTGAGGTCTTAGAATTCGAATTTTTAGAGAAATTTTTTCTTACACGAACTGTTATAAAAAGTGTCTTTTTTGGTCGTACTTGAGCCAAAACTATGAAAAATACTCTCAAGTGTGGCTCGAAGCACCAAAAATTTGAAGATTTTACGTCAAAGGCACGTAATTTTTCCATCTTTTCGTGCATTATCTCACCTTTCAAAATTTTTTCGACCAAGAAAGCGGCCGCCCCCGCCCCTCCTTCAAATACATCCCTGATTGCAGCATCACTTATCCTGTTTTTAGCGAAGTCAATTCATAGGCTTGTATAGATCACTCTAAATGTATGCATCTAGGGCATAGGTTGACAAGATAGGATTGGACAGAGTGGGTTAAATTTAGACATGCATATCACGGCTCAAAAATTTAGGTTGGGTCCCTGGCCATTTCTAGGGGAGGGGGATAAATGACCTCCAATTTTCGGCCAAAATCGGCCGAAAAAGATTGAAAAAAATTTCATTCTTTGCAAAAATCAAGGGGTCCAAAATTTTCTGGCTTAAGGGGATGGGGCGCAGCTAAATTTTGGGTGGGGGATCCCCTTCCCCTTTGTTTCATGTATGAATTCAGATATAGTTAGCATTGGTCATAATCATAGATGCACAGCACAGTATGGCCAGTCTGGGGGTCAAAGATTGAGCTCTTATGGGCTTGTATGACGTCAAAAATTGGTATAAATGCTAAAATAACTTTAAATTATGTTAATTTACAGTTTTTGATCAATTTCAAGCAATTTTGAAGAGGAAATTTTTATTTTCATTGGTTTTTAGTCTTCATAATTAGGTTAAAGGTTAAAGTAGGCTCAAGCGCCGGAAATAAGGTATCGCCTGCACACCAAAACCGTGTGTTACATCGCTAGATACCGCAAAGGGTCGCGTCGCGACCATACGTGGGCAGCAAGAAAATTCTGGGTGGGGGGTGCAAGATTTTTTGGAAGGTCGAAAAATGGCCTTAAAAATGGTGGTATGGCGATAAAAACACCATTTTTCGACGTTTCTCATCAAGCACTATCCATTGGCATCAAAAAATTGCGAAAAAAACAAAAAAAATTTTCAAAAATTGAATTCTGGGGGGTATTTTGATTTCTGGGGGGGGTATTTTGGTTTCTGGGGGTGCATACCCCCAAACCCCCACGCCCAGGTGTGGTCGCGACTCCCCGAGGGTTAGCCACGCTTCGAATGTAGCTTCCCATTTATCGACCTGACCGAAGAATGAACGCTTACATGTCATACATGCACATAGGGGGGTGAGGGGGCAATATTCCTCCCCTGAAGGGTCAGCCGGGCAGGTACTGTCCGGCGATTTTGAGCTGATGGAACGTTTTTTGCATCATTTCTGAGGTCAAAAGCAGTAAAAACATCAAAAGATTTCCGGCGTTTCGCGCCAGATTAGTACTTCTAAGTACCTACTATTTACTCAAAAAGCGCATTTTTCAATGTTAAAAGTGATATAATGCTGTCAAATGGACTAAGAATGCTTTTAAAATGCGATATTACCACGAAAAAATGTTTTTAGGGTATTTTGATTATTCTGATAAAATAAAATCTCCGAAAGCCAGAAAATATTGGCCGTTTTAGGCGTTTTTGGCCGAAAATTGGTGGTCATTTATCTCCCCCTCAAAATGGTTGGGACCATACGTGGGCAGCAAGAAAATTCTGGGGGGGAGTGCAAGATTTTTCAAAAGTCGAAAAATGGCCTTAAAAATGGTGGTGTGGCAAAAAAACACCTTATTTCGACGCTTCTCATCGAGCACTATCCATTGGCATCAAAAAATTAAGAAAAAAAACGAAAAATTCTTTCAAAAATTGAATTCTGAGGGGGGTATTTTGGTTTCTCGGGGGTAAGGGGTGCATACCCCCAAACCCCCCCCCCACGCCCAGGTGTGGCTGGGGCCCCCAATTTCTGACCGTTACATGTGTGGATGATAGGCTGGGTTGGCCGGGCCAGCTAACCGAGAAAAACACGACTCCAGCAAGAATCAGGCCCTAGTCGAAGTCGACACGTTCAGAGGTAGTTGCGTTACCAACTGAGCATCGAGGCTGTACGTCTTCGTAATGCTTCATTTTTCTCAGAAAATTTTAATTTTTTTTATTCTATGCTCTATACTTCCGAACCCACACGTACATGTGTTGTCATAACATGTATTTTTGAACTACCTTACGCCGTGCGTCAGATTTTTGTTAGAATTATTTAATTCAGACATGACATTTTATGTATCATACGCCTATTTTCATCGAATCTTCAAAAATTTTAATTTTTTATGTCCAAAATTATGGATCAGAAGTGGCTCTAATTTTAATTATACATTGCAGCGTCGATAAAACGCGTACATATTTGCATGAATAACGAATTATTCGAATTATTTTCGACCATTTTTGGACCGCCTCCTTACGGAAATCTTCAATCCGCTTCTACTTCAATACATCAAGCGAACTACCAACTTAAGATTTTATAATTAGATAGCGATCTAGGTACATGAATTGCACTGTTTTTTGAAGGGAGCAAACCGTATATAAATTTTACTACTCTATAAACTCATCGTGTGTCAAAATGAACTGAAAATGCTTTAAAGATGCGATGATACCATGAACAAACGTTTTATAGGCTACTTTGACCATTCTGGTCGCTTAAACAGCAAACAAAATTGCGAACGTTAAATTAACTGCTTTGGATTTCTGTGATTTCACACCTCTGGTTTTTTTAGCACCACGCTTATGATAGTTACCCCGTGCTAATGAAAATTTTGGCCTTGAGCACGACGTGCTAACGGATACGAAGGCGCTTTTTGGCAAAATTGTAGTAATTTTACCGCGGTTTAACGTATTTTTTAGCAAAAATTAAAAGAAATTTTTGGCGCTTCGCGCCGAGTGTCATGCTTACTATTTATTTAGCCCCAAGCGCGCGATTGAAATACTCCACCATCAATCTACGTACAACCTGAAAGACTTAGCATTCATCTTGCCTATTTGTTTAACGATTTCCAATAATTGTAATTTAGCATGAATTTCTTGATTTGTTCAAAGAACAAACATGGATCAAGAAAAAAGCATTGACCCGCAGGATATGGCGTTCTTAAACATATAAATCAAAAAAGAAAAGGACATGCATCACTGACACTATATGTAGGTATTATACATGCTAAAAACTGGTGTGCTTATTTAATCTATCCTTTGCTAATGGAAAAAATTTTCATCAGCACTGGTGCCAATGGGGGTCGTGCTAAAAAACGCTGGTGTCAGGAAAATGATGGTGGGGTGTGGCGAAAATATTTCATTTTTCTTTGTCTTTCATCGAGTTCTATCTATTGATATCAAAAAATTGCTAAAAAAAGTGGAAAAATGAAAATCTATTCTGGGGGTCTTTCGAATCATGGTATCTTTTGTAATCTAAGGAGCAAAATCCTCCATGACCCCCTCTATATTCACGAGTACTCGTAGTGATCGCCTAAAGCCCGAAACATACTTCACGCGGCGCGGCGAACGGCACGAATTCGCCGCAGCGGTCGCCGCGCCGAATTCGCGCTGACCCATGGCATACTTCCTGCCGCCGCGCGGCGAGGCGCGAAGTTTGCCGCGCCGCATTTCAAGGCATACTTCAAGCGGCTCAAGGCATACTTCAAGCGGCCGCCGCGCCGCAACCTAATTCGCTTAAGTCCAATTTTTTTGCCGCTTTTCATGGCATACTTCACCGCGCGGCGAGAAGCAAATAATTTCTATTTTTAGCATTTTTTCGAATTTTTTCGCCGCACCGCAGAAGTCCAAACGTTTGGACTTTCCTCGCGAATGCTAATGAGGTGCGCCGGTATCGATCTGCTCTGAATCTATAATGAAGTACATATCTACGTGAGCGCAAACGATCTTCGTCGATTTTGAAATGTCATAGAAGCACACCTGGGCGTGGGGTGTTTAGGGGGTATGCACCCCCTCCCCGAGAAACCAAAATACCTCCCCAGAAATCAAAATACCCCCCAGAATTCAATTTTCGAAAATTTTTTTTTCGTTTTTTTTCGCAATGTTTTGATGCCAATGGATAGTGCTTGATGAGAAACGTCGAAAAATGGTGTTTTTACGCCATACCACCATTTTTAAGGCCATATTTGACCTTTGAAAAATCTTGCACCCTCCCCCAGAATTTTCTTGCTGCCCACGTATTCATAGAAGTACGTATGTGGTAGTACTGGATTTGTATGTTTTTGATCGGACTTTCTCCAATTTGTTGTGTTGCTTTTAATTATTGCGTACATGCCTGTCTTTTGAATAAATAGTGTTAAAAAATTCATGCAGGATGCAAGACGTTCAGTCATTGATTCTGGAAGTTTTGTCATTTCTTGTATAGAAAAGGTGCATGAATCCTGAATGCTTCTGATTACTCGGTTGTGTGAATTTATTTTTGCTGTACGCATTTTTTGCTTAGGATCATGGATTTCGATACAACACTGATAAATGAGGTGCAGAATTTTCCTGCACTGTGCAGATAACAAGCAAGTGTAAAACAAACTTCCTCATCCATCTCTTTCAGAATGATATCGTGTGATTCTGCTAACCAGCCGACTACGTATGTACATGGTGTCCTAACATGGTAACCTACATTGTAAATGCATAAATGAATTTAAATGAGCTTTCGCCAATTTAAAAAAAATTGATTATAAAAGAAATCAACGCGCTATCATTGCGGCAATTCGCGCGGAGTATGCCAACATCGAGCGAAGCGGCAGCGAAGCGGCGAAGGGTCGCCCAGTTGGCGCCATTTTTTTCTTTGCCGCGCGGCGACTGCGCCGCGTGAAGTATGCCTAGGTGACGCGAAGCGGCAGATGAATTTCGCCGCGCCAGTTTCGCGCCATGACGTCACATTTTTGGGTATACTGAGGCCGCAAACCCCCTTTGCGGCGCGAATCGCGTGAAGTATGTTTCGGGCTTAAGTTTGCCCGGCAATAACCCGCTCTTCTTTCTAACACTGTAATGTGTTCTTTCTTCTTGAACTTTGCTCTTAGTGAGGACCCTATTTTTTCGTGATCATGCTAAACGTTACTCTTTTGAAATGTTATGCAGAGAAACATTTCCACATGCGAGAAATGGCATATTGACATACACAGACTATCTATAATATCGATTTTATTATATGATCTATATGATCTATTATCTACTAGAATTCAAAAGAAATATTATGCCTGTTGTACCTTTTATTATCTGTTATATATGCAATGTTATATCTATTGTACCTGTTTATTATATCTTGAATGGATAATCAATTATCGTATTTTCCTTTTAGAAGGTAGGCAATTTTATGAGCTTTTTATCGTACGACTTTTCGCCCTAAATTTTTCTGCTAGTACTGTGTTTATTACATGTACATCTTCTAGGGTTACATATACAAATTCTTACGTTAGTATTACATCATTATATCTTAACCCGATTTTTAGTCCTTATCGTTCCAGTTTTGTTACGGTAGGCGCGGAAACTGGATTTTCTTCTATCCTCTCTTTCTTCGCTTCTTAATAGACTTTGTATGCTGTGCATCTAATCGTTTTTTAGACCGGCCTCATATTTTGCGTATTATGTGTGCACAAAATTATTTTGGTTTTGTATAATCGGACGCCTTGATTATATATGCAACGCTATAGCAAATACACAAAAACATGCCCAATGCTTCAGACCGTAACCGATCTGATAACGCTTTCTCACTGCCTGTTTTGTTCCACATTACATAGATTCAGTACAGACTGAATGTAGATTAAGAGTGCGAACATTACCTGGTTATTTAATTCGCATTAGCCAGGTTTATTGCAGAAATTATTTGGTATGGCATGATTGACACACACAACTATAACGAGTAAACAGGAACACATCCTCCGTCAGTGATGTTTTCCGTTTTCCCTGTTCCTAATTCTTGTTTTCATTTCCGTCCTAATCTTACGTACCTATGTTAACTTGGTCGACGGCTTAGCCAATATTTTCGGCAGCTCAAACATTTCTTGTTGCCATATAAGTCTCCTACATGAGTAATTTACTTGGAATTATGTATGTTGCTTATATGAATCTTTTGTTTGAAAGCCTCTATGACGAATATTATGCGTTATGCATAAGTAGATTTGTACATACGTACGTATCGTTACGATTTCGTAACCGCTTTCAATTTTTTAAATGACTTTAGTAGCGTTTGAAGATATATTTTGATTTTTGAAACTTTTGCTTCATCTTTTTCTGTTTTTACTCAATCTCATTGGTTAAATAAAGATGTCTTTTCGTATCTACTGATTATATTTTACACTAAGCTGCACGAAGTGAAACCTTTTAACCTAACGCCTTCGCGCTTCTATATCATCGACAGTGCCATCTTGTTACGGAATAAGGACTTACTAATTAATTTATTGTATTTCTGGTTCTATTAGCTTTAAATTATATTGACGACTTGATTCTAGTTCTTTTGAACTTAACAGTGATATAATAATAATAATAATAATAATAATAATAATAATAATAAAATAGTAATAATAATAATAATAATTATTATTATTATCATCAAGCGGACATAATTATAATCTTAAAAAATAATAATTATTATTATTATCATCATTACGTATTATTATTATTATTATTATTATTATTATTATTATTATTAATATTATTATTATTATTATTCATTCATTTATTATATATTATTATTATTATTTAAGTATTATTATTTTATTAATATTTTCAATATTTATAATATAATTATTGTCATTATTATCTTACATACATACGGTCAAAAGTGCTAAAAGGTGATAAATAGAGTTTACTTGGAGTTGGATTGCATGAAAACAAAGACCATACGCTCCATTCATTCAGATTATTTATTTGAAAAATTATTTTTATTTATTTATCTATTATTTATTCAATCAATTAAGTTTACAAGGTATTCTTATTTTTTGAAGTTTCATTTTATCAGAAGTTATTCTACAACTTCTAAATTTCTCCAATTGGATTTCGTATTTCAGCTCATTGTTTGCACTCTGTCAGACAATTTATTTTTCAGATGTTTATTTTTTTGTAACATTTCATATTTAATAAACATATTCAATTTTTCCATACATTTTTATGGCCAATACATAGGTGCAAAACAGATATGCTTATTATACTTGCCGACTTCTCAAGAAATCCGTTCATAATCTAAAACAATGAAATAATTACTATTTGCACTTGAATAGCGGATTTTGCACAGTTCAGATTTTTCTGCCCAATAGAATTTAATCAAGCTTTTCCGTTTGCGTCCTATTACTTCAATCAAAATTAAGCGTTTATCAGCTTCGCCCGAGAAACTGGTCGAGGTCTCAGAATTCGCTAGCTGTTTTGTTTGTTTGCTAAGTTAAGCATTCATATTCTGCGTTCTTTTGAATGCGCCGCACAAATTTATTTTTCCATTGCAGTAGTGGTACGCTAATTCAGATGATTAGTGTTATTTGAACAATTATCGCATCGGAATGTTTGCAAAGTGGCGTTGAAGAAAAAAAACCAGATTTTTAAAAATAACAAAATCACGCAATCAATTGAAAGTGATTGTTGAATTGACGTTCGTGAGATTGTTCAAGGCCATGTGCGTGCGATTCGAGCAATCGACGCATTTATCGCGCATCAAACATTCGCCGGCTATTTACAGAAATGCAATTTGTGCTGTAGATCGCTTCTGATGATAAATTACCCATATTTCTTACATTTTGTGCGATAGAATGAAAACCAACCGAATTTTTGTGGAGCCACCAACCATTTCTCACTTGAGTGGAATCGATTTTCTTGATGGCGGTGTTTAGGTCTTCGGAATAAAACGACGATTTATCTCTCGACGTTTCATCACATGAATTTTGCTAAAATTCAACATAGTAAGTGTTCATTCATGAAATCTTATGTGTGTATTTCAAGTAGTTCGTGAAGCTTCTTTCGCTGTGAGCTCAATAAATCAGTGAATGCGTTCGAAATAAGAAGCATTTTTTGACTATTGTCTTGTTAAAAAATTGGGAAATAATAAGTTTAGCTATGAAATTTAATATGCTCAATTTCTAAGTAATGTCGAATAGTTAAGAGGTTCAAATTTCAATTATTGCTAACAAATTTCAGAGCGAATAACGTGCCGAAAATGTATTATTCTCTAAGGATTGAATAATAGTAAAAGAATAGAAAGAGTAAAAGAATTTCTAAGATTTCCTTCCTTCGCTATGCATCGCTTCTTTTGAATCGTATATTTTACACCAAGTAGGTGGGTAGGTAGGCACTTTATTTGTATTTATTTATGCCGTTCCGTTTCCATTTGACGAAAATCTATTTTTTACCACGTTTCTGTTCCCACTTTAGATCTATTAAGTTTGCATATTATGTTATGCTATATTAAGATTGAGCGATGAATTAGCTCTTTACGAGTCAGACCGGATATTCTTACGTGATGTACTTTTAACCATTTTCAATCTTTAATTACCTCATTAAGTCCTTTCGATTCTCCGTCACGTATTTCGTCTTTCCTTTATTTAACAAACTGTCTGAATATTTCAAGCATATGTGTTTTGTTTACGTATGATCACGATTTGTCGCCTTTGAAACCTGAATGCTTTATTTTGTACTTGCAATACATCACTGATACCGGCAAGATATGAAAATATGAAGCTTTGTCGAAGCATGAAAAAATGAAGCAAAAATAGAATCGGAAATAAAATTCTTTTTCTGACCTATTCGTCATAAGCTGTATTAAATGCAAAACTGCAAAAACAGAAAGGTAGGAATGCCTTTTGCATTTCATCGAGTGGCATTAAAGATAACAGCATTCAAAAAATGAAATTGACGCAGTCTCGGACGGTCTATAATATTTTGGCTGGACAGCCGCGAACGCAGGGTGTATCGAAATTCCTCCAGAATTCCAAACCCTGATTTGTACTCGCAATTTCACGTCCGACCAGACATGCACAGCATGGGAATTCTGGGCGGAGGTTGAAATTTGAAAGTTTTTTTTTGGTTTAAAAAACAGTGGCTCTTGGGTACGCGTCAAAAACATAGTTTTTTCGCGTTTCTGACGATGTTCTATCTTTCTAGAGCATAAAAACAAAAAATCCAAAAAACATCAGAATAATTCGATTAAATTAAACAAAATATAGTCAAAAAATTAGTATATGGCGCGAAGCACCGAAAATTTGATGCTTTTGACTTTTGAGCAAAGAGATAGCGGAAAACGCTTAAAACAGCATCTTTTATTCAAATTTTTGGAAATTCGTGGAAAATCGCGAATTCTGGGGAAAGAAAAATTTTCTGGGGTTGTTACCCCGCAAACCTCCTCTAAGATCATATATGTGTACGATTGTACGAATATGGTCATGTCATGCTTTAAATCATTGCGAGATAAATATGTAAAGTGCACCGATTTAAATTACGGTGGTAAGACACGCTCAAAATAATTTCAAAATGAGGCCATCACGCATAATTTTTAAAATCTAGCTCAATCTAAAATTTTAGGAAACTAATTTCAAATGTTATTGACAGGCTTTCGTGTAAATGAGTTTTTGCTTGCATGTTACTTGGATAAAATATTATGAACAGGAAACTTTTTTACTGAGCATTTTTTACTCTTAAAATCGACTAATTCAGCGACTAGTTTAATGTGAATATTTGGATTACTGCCGGTTCATCAAAGCTTTTTCAAAACACCGAGCTATTTTAAACATTTAAGTAGATTAATCGTTTAAGCCATTTATTTTCATGGAATTGGCATTTGAGGAAATGGCCATTAGTTTGCCTTCCAGTGCTTTTCGCTCGGCCTTTACTTTCATAACTAAGAATTTTCTTTGATGTTTAGACGAAATATTATTTTTTTTGGAAACTGCTCTTTGCAATTGTACCTGAGAAACAACTGAAATTTGAGTATTTATGCACGTAGCATAAAACTTAGACGGGGTCATCATCTGCTATCTTCCCTTAGTCAATTTCGTCAGATGTTGGCAAAACACGAATTAGAGGATGAAAATCGCAAGCTTCTTTTCCTGATTGAAATTTTTGAAATTACGGTCATTTTTGATCGGCGGAATGGGTGCGAGACTGGAATAATACTGTTAAGAGTTCTGCGAAAACTTATCAGAGGAGCAAGGAATAATTAAAATTTTTAAAATAATTTAAAAAGCCTGATTTAATAATCTTTCGTATTCTTTTTGTTCCTTTCTGTCCTTTGGGTCTTTTTTGTTCATTCTGTCTTCTTTAAATCTTTTGCTTCTTTATATAATTTGTTTTTATCTCCGTTTTCCTTTTTGTTTTCTCCTTTTTAGAATCCTTTGCTGATAGCTTTTTATCATTTTTATTATAAGGCATTAGGCAAGGTATATCCGTATTCAGTAATGAAGTTATGAGGCTTAGCAGCATACACAGTATAGAATTCTACGGCGAAATCTAAAAATTGATTTCAAGCTTTTTTGGCTTAAAAACGATTGATACACGCCAAAAACGTTATTTTTCGGCGTTCCTGACAATGTTTTTCTTCTTTGACGATAGAGCTGCACACTTTGCAAATCTTACTACCCGGGTACCCGAGTAATTCGGGTACCCGGGTATACCCGGGTAGGACCTTAGATGGAAGAGAATGCAGTGAACATCGTTTTTTAAGCTTGACAGTGAGATCTAGGGCAAAGTGATATCTAAGCAGCAAAATTATTGAAAAATTAATGCAACATTAAATAGAATCGAGGCTTCAATCTGAAGAATCCGTGTGCATTTAATGAAATTTGAGTCATTTTGTAAATTCAAAGCGAAAAATTGTGAAGTAATCTAGAGATATGGTATACTATATGCAGTAAATTGCCTTTTTCGTCATTTTTCTGTGTTAATCTAATCAAGAGCCTGAAACAAATGAAGTTGCTAGGTACTTCAATTTCAGTGATGATCCATAGCAATCGGAAAACGATTTATTAATGAATGAAGTATGCGCGATATATTGTGGCAATCAGTATTCTTTTGTACAAGGTCCGTTTGTATATGTACAAAGGTAGTCCCCAAAAGTTTTTGTACATTTTGTACATGCAAATTTTGTGTACTATAATATAGTACAGTAGCGATTTTAGTGTAGTAAAACAGAGTTTTCAATCTTTGGTAGTGTATTTTAGCTAATTTCTAGGTTTCTGACGCCAAAAATTACTACGAATTGGCTCAAAACAACGCGAAGCGCCGATAAATTTGACGTTTTTCCATTCTGAATGCAAATTCTGCTGCCATTTTAAAGATTTATAGGACAAACAATTACTCATTTTGGAAGGGAGCGTCGAAAATTTTTAGGAATTTTACACCATTTTACAGTTTTTGTCTTCCCAAAACTCTTTGTACATTTTGTACACACAAATTTTTGGTACTATAATATGGTATAGTAGCGATGTTAGTGTGTAAAAACAGTTGTTTGACTTTTGGTAGTGTATTTTCGCTAATTTCTGCGTTTCTAACGGCAAAAATCACTGAGAATCGTCTTAAATATTTGACATTTTACCTTTTGAAATTCAATTTCTGCCATTATAAAGATATAGTATAGAACACACAATTACTCCCGAAAATTTTTGCCAATTTCGGACCTTTTTGCAATTTTTGTCTTCCCATAAATCTTTGTACGTGTACCAAGACGGTTCCGAAAAGTCTTTGTTCAGTGGGAAAAATCTTTGCCGAATAGAAAAAGAACTGGTGGCAATAGGAAAGATTAACAGACTCGCTTATTCAACATTTTACGGTTGATTATATCAAATCACATTTACATTGTGATTCAATCGCGCTTTAGAAGCAATGTGTTTCTAGGTTTCTAATTCAATTCTTAGCTCATAATGCATAACTGCAATGCTAATTTTCCATTTTATATCAGGGGATTGGGTACCCGGGTACCCGTAGGGTACCCGGGTAGTAGTGATGTCCCGGTGCCGCTTTTTTTACCGGTGCCGGTGCCGGTACCCCCTGTACCGGCGCCGGTGCCGGTGCTACATTAGCATGTTATATAGTGTACGATGCTTCCTCAAAAAGGGTTAAATTTGTACCTGTTTTTCACTGGATATACATATTAAGGGCAAAATTTCATTTGGCTAGTAACGACTTCATTATTTTTAATTTATGAATACATATTAATTTTCTCACTTAAGCATTAAACAAATAAAAAATTGTAATAAAATTGAAATTCGAAGAAAAATAAGAGTTAGTGTATTATAAGTTTAAGTGTAGAGCAATCAAGATTGGCTTGTGCAGTAGTTGATTCTTTAGTCAAATCGAAATTTGGTTTTAGTGCATTAGTTAAATATTCAACTAGTAAGAAACAAACATGAAAATAGCCACAAAAACTTTTTGAGGTTAAATTATTTGAGTTTATCATTTCACATTTTCAAAAGCCTCTGAAAATAAACATGGGATATACGTATTAGTAATGCAAAAGACTTACATAGAAGTTCATTTACAAAGTTTTAACAAGCTTTTTTTGAATAATTTGCAGGAAAAAGTTCTGCATAAAAACTAGCTGCGTTTTACGGTCTTCTGCTCACGAAATGGAAAAATAAAAATGGATTTGATGAAATTAAGTTGAAAACTACTCTGTAGTACTCATCCTTCTTGCCTACAGATGGTAGAATTAGAAGAACTTTCCACTCTATATGTCGATGTTTTTAATTTTAATTTACATTATTTATTAGTGTCCACGCTTCTTGCTGTTAATTGATGTTTTCAATAAGATGTGTTTCGTTAAATGAATAATTCATTTTTAAAGCTCGAAGACTTGTTCTGAAGTTCAGTCAAAATGCTTCACTATGCTAATCAGAAGATTTTATCAACAAAATGCTACCTTTTTGCGCCTTTATTCATTAAATTGGTGATAAATGAGCTTCAATTATTCTTTTTACACTAATTTTTTCTCTTTTATCTAGCACCGGCACCGGCGCCGGTACCAGCCTAGCACCGACCCGGTGCCGGTGCTTAGGCACCGGCGCCGGTGCCGGTGCGTGCCAGGACATCACTACCGGGTAGTAAAATTATTTTCTACCCGGGTACCCGGTACTCGGGTACCCGTTCCATTCAATAAAATTTAACAAAATGTAGTGGCTGTTTGGCAAAAAATTGGCACTTTTGATCTGTTAGGTTGCTTAAAACTTTAAGCAGGATGTTTCCTCCGAGTTTTCTGAAAAATTTAAAATTCTGGGCTGAAATATTTTTCATGGGGGAGGGAGAAACTTACAACCGCTCCGCTCTTCTGCTCTCAGATCATGTTTTTCAGCAGCACTAGTTATTCGTTTGTGTAGAGAAGTATGAAATATTTTTTTATTCAGCGAGAGTATGTATGTGTAGGAAGTAGGGATGCAAGGGATCCGGGTTTTCCAAAAACATCGGATCCGGATCCGCACAATTCAAAATAACTGATCCGGATACGGATCCATAAAATTTAAAATAACGGATCCGGATTCGGATCTTTAATCATCAAAATAAAGGATAATAACGGATCCGGATCCGGATCCATGAATATGTATTATGAACGCTTAGTTTTTTAATAATTAAATTTTTGTTCACAAGTACGGTGCTCATTAGTTTCAGAAGCAGAATTACTGTAGGATGATGAAATAAGTAAAGCTGCATGAGCTTGGTTTTTTCTGCGTCTCTAAGGGCGAAAATCACTATCGTCTTAAAACGGCGCGAAGCGCCGAAATATTTGACATTTTTCCATTTAAAAGCCAATTTCTGCCAATATAAAGATATATACAACACACAGTTAATCATTTCGGCGCGAAGCGCCGGAAATTTTTGCTGATTTCATAACTTTTTTGCAATTTTTGTCTTCCCAAAAATCTTTGTACATGTATATACTAAGACGGTCCCGAAAAGTCTTTGTACATCAGAAAAAATCTTTGCCGAGTACAAAAAAACACTGGTACCACCTGTATGAAAAAGCATCTGCAAACTAAGCATTCGGCGGATTATAAAAAGTTCAAAGCAGAGGAGTCCCAGCAGATCGAAGAAAAGGAAAGAGGTATTCTTGTTAAGCACAGATTGTAGAAGATTCGCGTCAGGCATTTCCTTTGCAGAAAACGCGCAGATTGCGAAAAGACTGCTTTGAAACAGGAAAAACAAAAAGTGCGAATGACAATGGAAGCATGCTTACTTGCTGTATGGAATATTTTATTTTTATGAGAGGATTCCTTATTAACTTATGTACGATTTAAGGGTAAAAAATGGAATAACGATGATGCAAGATCAATTGATATAGATGAGCGGTTAGTTGAGCTTATGACTTTGAGCAATCTACCGTTTTCTTTGGTTGCAGAAAAGCTGCTGTTTCTTAAATACAATTTGCCTGTCATTGAATTTGAGTATTAAGTCAATCAAAGTAAAGCTTTTGTCTCATAATGATGTTGTTTCTTCAATAAAATTCAAGGTTTGATGATCTTTTATCATAATCTCTTGGATCCGTTTAGGATCCGTTTTAAACTGTAAAAATAACGGATCCGGATCTTATTTTTTAAAAATACCGGATCCGGATCTTAATTTTTCAAAATACCGGATTCGGATCCAAAATAATAACGGATTCGGATATCCGTTGCATCCCTAGTAGGAACGAATCAAGCCTATACTTTTCGAATAAACAAATTTTGTTGGACTTCATATTACATATATTCATTTCAAGTTTTAATGAGGAAGTCACGTTTTTGAAGTCATTATCAGATTAAATTTTTATCAGGCGTCCAGATTGAAAAATATCGGCTACCGACAAGTTAGAAGTCAACTAATTTTAAAAAGTCTATGCATCAGCTGGAAAGAAATTTGTAGAATGTTAACTAAGTATGATTGGCTGGCGGCTAATCTCGGCTAAAATTTTCGACTCTGCTGTCGCGAATAATAACTACAAATTATTTTGTTGAGGAACGGGATCCTGCCAATCGCCTTCGTCCGAGGACCAGAAATTGGTCTCTTCCGCCCGAAATTCGCAAAATTTGAGCGCAAATCGCCTATTTTCTTCGTCGTCGGATCAATTCTCGCACGATTCATATAATGTAGCATCGAGCGGAGGTCGTTTCGCAGCGGTCGGCTGTTGTTCATCGCCCAAGCAGTCAAAATTTAAAAGCTTATTGCAGGCGCTGCCGTCGGCCAATCGGGTTAAGCAGAAATTGTCCAAGAGATGGAGCGCCGATAATCGACCGGCATCTTATTCTCCGCCCCTTGGGTTCGATTGGTTGCTCGAAGGTTTGGAACGTACGTGCTCCATATTTTTGCACATGAAAATGTAAAAAACGCTTTTTTCCCTTAAAATCGGGTAAGAGTAAAAAATTTCCGATTTTGAGATACGACCGACTCAGGGTGGGGTGGGGGCTCCCCCATCCCCTGTTACATTTATGCTAACGCGATATTTAGCCCGTCCTCTAAACCCACAGAAATTTAGCCTTTAAAAAGATAATAAAATAGAAATAATATAGAACGACGTTTGAACAGCGTTTGGGTTTTAAGAAAATAGCATAAGGGAACTATCTGTATCTTTAAGGCCCTATTCTAAATCGCTTACGTATGTGCTGTGATGACTGATTAAAACGAGATGCTTTAAAATAAAAATAAAAACATAAGAAAGATAGTTTTAAAAAATTAAAAGCATAATTTGTCGACTAGCTGCGATTTCAACATTCAGCTCTTGTCTAATGCAGACACGCACAGCATGGAAATTCTGGGGGACAAAAAATTTGTTCTAAAATGCCCTTTCGGGCCCAAAAACACTGGATCCGCGTCAAAAACTTCTTTTCAGCGTTTCTAATGATGATGTATCTCTCTAGAGCGTAAAAACATAAAACGATTCGAAAACTATAAGAAATATTTGAATAAATTGAACAAATTATAGTCAGCAAAAATATGATATCGCGAAGGAATTTGACGCTTTTGAGCAAGCAAAATAGCTAAAAACGTTTAAACCAGCACCTTTTTTGCGAATTTTTTCGAAAAACATAGAATTCTTCGGAGGAAAACCCACAACTACCCGCCTCAAATCATGTATGTATGGTGGGAAGGCTTTAATTTATATTCTTCTTTTTTTGAAGTTATCGATTTCTGGAAACGATGGCGAATATTTAAAATGTTTATAACCTCAAAAATATATTTTTATACTTTACATATATACAGAAAGCCATGTTGTTCGGTCGCAAATTCTGTGTGTACCTACGAACAAGGCAACCATTATTGTTTTCGATCAAACATGCACAGCGTATGAATTCATGGATTGATATTTCAAAGCGCTTTCCTGGGCTCTCAAAATTGGTGGATACGCGTCAAAAACATTATTTTTCTCTCTGACGATGCTCTATCTTTCTAGAGCATAAAAATTTTAAAAAAATCACTCAAATTAGGCTTTTCTTTTTTTCTTTTTTTCCCTTTTTTTCTTTTTTCTTAATTTTTTTATCTTATTTTATCATTTATTGTATGCCTTCGATTTTCAAGACGACGTTGAGTTCGACGGCGGGCAAATCGCGCCGCTCGATCCGAAGCAGCGCGTCTGTCCGTCCGCCAACGCGACCGACAAACGGTCGCGGACGCGCTACCGCGAACAATGCAAATTATTCCGCGACTTTCTGTCCGATTGGTCGCTGACGGATCTGCATCGATTAACGATCGAATTCGACGCTTCGCGCGCCGTCTTCCGATTGAGTCGCGCGTGCGACGTCGCGCGACCCGCCGCGTCGCGCGTCGGGGACGATCTGGGCGCCCTGTTGACGAACGGATTTTTGACGGACGCGGTTTTGAGCGTCGACGGATCCGCCGACGATCCGCAGCGCGTTCACGGTTCTTTGCTCGCGATCCGTTCGCCGTTTTTTCGCGAACTATTGCGAACGGAATCGCGAACGGGCGAACATACCTTAATAACTCTAAAAACGGAACAAGTGAACGAAATGAGCGGTCAATCCCTGCCATCTTATTTGCATTATATTTACACGGGATCGACGGTTCCTAATCCGGATCCGGTCGCCGGCTCCGGTTCCGGACCGTTCTATGGTAACGGTTCCGGTTCCGTTACGGATCTAATCGATGAAACGTCGTCCGAATTTTATCGTCGCGAGAATGCCGACGACGTAGACGATTTATTGACGGATTTAAAGCGTTTGTACGAAATTACTCACGCGGAATCCGACGCGTGCGATCCGATTTTGGAACCGGATATCGTTTTGATCTTCATTAACAGTTCGCTGATGCACGCGAGTCTAGCTGATTCGCGTTTTTCGGTGGAGCAAAAGTAAACATATATTACATAGGTTCCAGGCACGTATCTGGCCGTCCTATTTTGGGGGGACCAACATTAATTTTGGGAGGACTAAGCCATAGGTGCACAAGGTCAGGGTCGGCAGGGGGGGGTGAAATGCCAAACATCTAAAACAGTAAATTTAACGTTCAGGATTTTTTTGCTGTTTTAATGATCAAAATGGTCAAAATAGCCTATAAAACTTTTTTTCGTGTTAGTAACACATTTTAAAAGCATTTTTAGTCCATTTTGACTGCATTATATCACTTTTAACACTAAAAAATGCAAAAATTGATCAATTTTGGGCGCTTTTTGAGTAAAAAGTACTTAAAAGTACTAATCTGGCGCGAAGCGCCGGAAATATTTTGATGTTTTCACTGCTTTTGATGTCAAAAATGATGCAGAACAAGACCTGTTTGCTCAAAATCGCCGGACAGTACCGGCCTAGCTGACCCCTCAGGGGGTAATACCCCTAACCCCCCTATGTGCATGTGTGGACTAAGCCCAAAAAGGCCAAAAATAGCACAAAATATCGTTTGAAAAGTCCGATTTTTTCTGAATTTGGGGGGTCCGGACCCCCCCATTCCCCCAGAGCTACATGCATAATAGGTTCATTTAAAATTTTTTCTTTTCTTTATATTTACCTATGTTATATGGCTATGTTATATGGCTAGCTTGAAGTTCAATTTATTTTTTAAATTTATATTTGCGTGTTTTATTCTTTTAATTTCTTCACATTTTTTAATTTTTCAATAATTTCATATGCTTAAGATTGGGATAAAGTGAGCCTTTTCCCAGTCAGGAGTCAATCGTTCGCTATATGTTTTAAAGTTGGGATTTACTCCTTCGACTTTTGAGCAAAAACTTAAGCCATTATTAGGCAATTTTTCGTTTTGGACCGAAGATGCTCACTCTTCTCCGAAATGGCCAGTCTCTTCTCATTCCCTCCCCCATCTCCCATTGTATTCCATCAGCCATCGCATGTGTGCATTTAGTGCTCCTGCCAGTAATGCGATCTTCACCTTAATAAGAAGCTCTCGGAATCTTACGCTACAAGGGTGTTTGTTTATTGTTTAATGATTTTGTCTTTTATTATTTTTTATTCAAAAAACTAATAAAATGTTTATTATTTTTTTGTTGTCGTTGTGTTTCTGATTATTAGTACATATTCATTACTTTTATTTTAGACTCGTCCTTTTATTATTTATCATTTTTTATTCAACCTATCTGTCGTTCCAAGCGACCATTTTCGTTCATTTTTTCGAATTGTAAACTAGGCTTAAAAAGCGGTTTAAACGTACGCAAGTAATTTATTCTTTTCCCTCGAATCGATCTGAGAGTCGTCTTGAAGCGTAGTGTCTACTTCCCAGCGCGCCCGTGTCAGAAATACATTTTGACAGCCTAAATTTCGCCATAATTCGCAACAATTGCTCCGATCGCACAAAGGCGGGTGCATGGCGATATTGAATTTTTGAATAATTATCAAAAATTAAATTTCGAAAACGTTGAAACATTTTCGATGCTTTGAGGCACTCAATTTACAAGTGCCACGCTGCGATATTGGCGGCTAGGTCGTCGTTTTTCCGAACTTTAATCGAAAAACGCCGATTCGAGTCTAGCAATTTCGTCAATAAACCGGATATCGAGTCGTGTCATTATAACGACGATTATCCCGGATTACGCTATTTCTCAGCTCATCCAACCGAAATAATGCTCGACGAATCGGTTATACCCAGACAATACGCTCCTGTCATTTTAAATGCGATGTATACCGATGAAGTGGATTTGTCGCTGGTGAGAAAGTGGGGGGGGGGCATCAGGCACGTATCTCTAGGGGGAATGGGGGTGGGTTCGAACCCCCAAATTCAGAAGAATCGGAAAAAATGACTTTTCAAACGCATTCTTCTGCTATTTTTGGCCTCTTTGAGCTTAGTCCCCAAAAATCGGCGTTGGTCCCTCCAGAATAGGACGGCCAGCTACGTGCCTGGGGGGCATTCGTGTAAGATGAGAACGGAGAACCCCAAGCTCAAAGTCGGTCGTTCCCCTATTCCCTTAAAATCAGAAGCTGTTGACCCCGCCTCGATTTTCGGTGGAAACTTGAGTTTTTTGGCCGTTTTTAGGTGTTTTTTAATCATTTGTGGTCCGAAATTAGAGCTCATCTCCCCCACGCCTTAAGTGTGGACGGTAAGATACCGCATAATTTCAAGCCGTTATATGTACGTATGGGTAGGGGGATAGCGTGGATTCCTTCAGAAGAGTATTTTATTTGTACAAGGTCCGTTTGTACATGTACGAAGATGGTCCCCGAAAGTATTTGTGCATTTTGTACATGCAAATTTTTGTGTGCTATAATATAATACAGTAGCGATTTTAGTGTGGTAAAAGAGGGTTTTTTGACCTTTGGTAGTGTATTTTAGCTAATTTCTGGGTTTCTGACGCCAAAAATCAATAAAATTTTTTGCAGATCGTGAATGTTCCACCTTTTTTACAGTTTTTGTCTTCCCAAAAATCTTTGTACATGTACAAAGACGGTTCTGAAAAGTCTCTGTACATTGGAAAAAATCTCCGCCGAATACAAAAGAACAGTTCTTCAGAAGCACCTTCTTGGGCTCTGAATGATGCAAATGTTTCAAAACACTATTTCTGTAACGTTCCTGACCGTGCTTTTCTTTCAATGACATAAGTTTAGAGAAATTCGTGAAAATTTAGAAAGAATTTGAGTAAACTGAACAAAACACAGTCAAAGAATGGACATATGTCGCGAAACGCCGAGATTTGACTATTTTGAGCCAAAAGATCGCTAAGTAAGCTTAAAAAATACCTTTTCTACATTTTCTTAAAATCAAAAATTCTAGAGGTGAAAATCTTCTTGGAAAACCTCTTTTCGGAGGAGAGTAGAAAAACCCCTCGCTAAGAGCGTACAATATTTAACGCAAACAGTCCCCCTCCCCAAAAATTTAAGTAAACTTTGGAGAAAATACCATTTTTTACTCCTTGCTAGGTGCTTTTTTCGCCAAAAAATGTAGAAGGCCAATGCCCACCTTTCCAAGGGCCGGCAACCCACATAAAATTCTTGAGCAGCTCACGATTACATAGAGGGACTAGATTTATTTCCTTCAAGCCACCGTTCTGAGTGCTGAAGATAATAGTATTGATAGTTTTTCTCCAATTTAGTTATATCTCATTTGTCTATTAGAATTGCATGAAAGCGATCGCAGTGTACCTTCTGCAAAAACAACATCTTGTGCTGTGAAGCAATGACGTAGTATGAGGCTAAGTCAGGGACAGACATGTACAGCATGGGAATTTAGGCGAGTGGGCTATAGTAAGAAGTCATCAATACGGGAAAGAGGCAAGAAGGAAAAAATGAGGAGAAAAATATATAACTACATAAATAAATAGATAAATAAAAAAGCAAATACTGAATAAAAATTAAAGAGAAAAAATCAACAAAAAAAAGAAAAGAAAGAAAGAAAGATGTGGAAATGCGGCGTGTACCTAAAAAATTATATTATGAGAGATTGCATTTTTATGAAGCGTTAAAGTCTTATTGCAACAGAAAAAGTAGGCAGATTATTAATGGAAAACTTACATAAAAGAAAAAAAGAAAAAGGAACATAAAAGCAGCTTTTTTGAGCTTAGAAAGATGGATACGCGGCAAAAACATCGTTTTTCGGCAAGTCGGACGATTTTACATATATTTCTAGAACGTAAAATCGTAGAAAAATTTCAAAAAAATTGAAATAATCCGAACGAATTGAGCTAAATTTTACACTTATCTGGCTTTTCTAAGAAAATTCTCGCTTTGTATTTTTTCCAAACCCTCCATCTTTCATTTCTCCCACTCTTCAATACATTATGAAAATTATCTGAAATAAAGGTGTTTTCAAGTAGTTTGTTTCAGGTTATTAGGGGTTGCGTTTCAAGCTCAAGTTGTCTTACTGAAGTACAAGCCATTGCCTCTGGAAAGTGTCAGGTGTCGCCGGTGGACGAGGCCACTGAAATTTACCAAATAGCTAGATTTATTGAATTTGCGAAACTTGCTCAAGGTAAGTATACTTATAAATGTATGCACTACATAGATTAATTAGGTATTTATTACTTAGTTAATTAATTTGTTATGTTATGCGTACCCTGGTCCATCTGATGCAAATGCTTTGTCAACGTAGGCTAACGTTTCCTAGCTTTTTGTTCGCTATGTACACGTGTGTGACGAAAATTTGGGAAATAGTTTTAAAATCAATTTCAGGCGATACCAACATGCATCATCTCGTGAACCCTTCAGTTCTGCATTAGCTGGTATAATTCTTAAAAATATCTTCATTCGTATTATATAGTTAATTTATTAAGAACGGAAAATACCTCTGTTATTTACATACTTGGTTCAGGCACGTAGCTGGCCCTCCTATTTTTGGGGGACCCATACCAATTTTGGGGGGTCTAAGCCAGAAATAGCACAAAATGACGTGTGAAAAAACCTTTTTTTTTCATTTTGGGGGGTCCGGATTCCCCATCCCCCACAGCTACATGCCTGACTTAGTTTACTAACTTTTTTCAAACTTGCGCTTAATCGGTACTAGTTTCGATAATAGCCTAAGATTTCTGTAATAAACTCTCGGCTTGACTACTAGTTGAAATAAATCGCTAAAGTTCCTGTATCATTTCTTTTAACAAATTCTTCGACCTCAAATTTCTTTCTTATGCAGGCACGTAGCTGACCATCCTATTTTGGGGGACTAAGCCCAAAAAAGATAGCACAAAATAACGTTTAAAAAGTGCTATTTTTCTGAATTTTCTTTGGGGGTCCGACCCCCATTTCCCCAGAGATACGTGCCTGTTCTTATGAATTCAGCTACAGGCAAAGCTATTTATTGAATACTCATCACGAATGGGTGGGACTCCTTATGAATCGGAAGTAACAAAAAAGCCAAAATCATGTAATTTTGCATATCACAATTTCATTAATGTAATTGTGAACAGAATTGTGAAGTTTCAACGGCTAGATGTAGAATTTAAAGCGCTAAGCATAAATTAATACTTTAAACTTTTTTGCGTCTCTCTCCGAGAAGTTACTCCAAATCTATATTTTCACAAATTCCTGTTACATCTTATGGAGGCGTAGAGGTCAGTATTTTCGCCTGTATTTCTCATGAAATTACCGAGTCCCTTTCTTGCTTGCTTTGCAGTTACATATAATCGAAAAATGATATTTTTCATTATAATCAAGACTTCCGTGTTTTTATTTTCATTCAAACTTTTGGCATTTTCCACGTTTAGCTTGAATATGTATATATTGCCAAAAATTCCCCGAAACCACCCTTTAAATAGAGGTCATTTTTGAATATATATGCCAAGCGACTGAGGACTAGATTCTAGTCTTCTTCGGTATTTCATATCTACGTTTAGACCATACGTGTAACGGCTCGAAATTTCGGGAGGGGTCCCCGGCAATTAATGGGGGAAGGTAGATGACCTCCATTTTTGGCCGAAAAACGGCTAAAAATCGTAAGTTTTTCCAAAAATCGGGGAGGGGGTCAAAAATTTTCTGACTTTTGGGAGTTGGGGGAGAGGACGACCAACTTTGGGTAGGGGATCCCCGTCCCCCTGTTACATGTGTGGCTAAGACATTTGTTTAAGCAGATAGCACTGCTAATGAGAGCTTTTCTATGCAAATACAGTTACAGCGATCAGATTGCTCCTATCGGTTTTTATATGATCAGAATTATTTTCGGATGAATCATTAGGACAAAGGCTTCAATTATTATTTATATAAATTAAATAGTACAGTTTAATTGCTCGGAAATTTACATAAATAGTACAGTTTAATTTGCTCGGATTTTTAGCCTGCACCTTGTTTATAATCTTAATTGCTTTTTTATGTTTTTTGCATTTAAGCTTTGAATTTTAGCGCCAAATTTGTCTTTCATTTGTTAAAGTTTGAAATTTTTTAAAAAATTCTGAAATATTTACGCGATGAGCAGGTTGTGAAGACATCATAGTTCAGCATATTAGTGTTGAAACTGTGCCCGCTATTTACAATTGGTCGAACGAATCGTACGGCTCGAAATTCGTTCGCCGACATTGCGTCAATTTCGCGTGCCAAGAATTTGTCAAAATTTCCAATTCCGCCACATTGTTCGACTTGGAAGAATCGTTTCTCGTCGACGTTTTGAAATCGGACTTTTTGCAGGTTTGATTTTATTATGCCGTATTTCTGGGGGGAATGGAGGGGTTCGGACCCCCAGAAATAATTTCAGAAAAATCGGAAAAATATCACTTTTTAAAGGTTATTTTGTGATATTTTCGGCCTATTTGGGCTTAGTCTTCAGGCACGTAGCTGGCCATCCTATCTTGCGGGGACCAACACAAATTTTGGGGGAACTAAGCCCAAAAAGGCCAAAAATAGCTCAAATATAAGTTTAAAAAACCTATTTTTCCGATTTTATGAATTTTGGGGGTCCAAACCCCCCATTCCCTCCAGAGATACGTGCCTGTTAGTCCCCTCAAAATTGGTGCTGGTCCCCCCCCAAAGTAGGACGGCCAGCTACGTGCCTGGATATTATTCGTAAACGCCTAAGATGATTTGCTCAAACATACTTGTGCATTTACTAATCAGCGCCGGTATGGTGTTTCATCTGTGCCGGTGCTAGTCCTATCCATAAATGGGCAGCACATGAATTTTTGGGGTCCATTGGGGCCAAATTTCCAAAACTAGCACCAAAAATTCGATTCTGGGGGTATGGGGTCCGCGTAATGATTTTCTGGTCAATTTTAAGAACTTACGCAATGATTTGCGATTTTCGTACAATTTAGATGTAAATTTTGTCTCATCATGTGGAGTCTACTCCTAAACCATTTTTATCCGTGCAAGTCAGCTCTCAACACTGAATGTCTGTCGAATGGAAAATTTGTTATTCGTATTTGGGCGAAAATTTTTCGTTTTGGAATGACCCAAATTGATTAAGGGACGTGCCGGTTTAAAATTGTAAAAATTTCTCTATCCTTTTGTTATAGAAAAGGTTGAATATTTTGGGCATTTCATACTTTACCGATTGCTCTCTTACACCAGCTACAGTATTCTTCTTTTAAATCTCTTGTTCATTTCGCCCTTCTGCTGGCGTTTGAACGCTTTTTTTGCTGGAGGTGTCTGCTGAAGTTTCACTTCCGTTATTTAGGCCAGCGAATTGGAAATACTGAGCGCCTTATTAAAATGGGGCGAGCATCAGCTGGTAAAGCGAATAGAAGAGCGAGGTATTACACATTTTTCTTCGATTTTCATCTTTCATGCTCTCTCATTAGTTGTGACCATACATGATCTTGGGGGTTTACACCCCTCCAGAGAAATTTTCACCCCTCTCCCCAGAATTGGCGATGTTTAGAAAGTTCCCAAAAATTTTCTAGAAAATTGTCGAAAAGATGCTTTTTTAAGCGTTTTAGCTATCTATTTGCTCAAAAGTGCGAAATTGTCGGCGCTTCGCGCCATTATACTCATGTTTTGACTATTTTGTCCAATTTGTTTCAACTTTTAGATTTTTTTGTAATTGTTTTATGTTTTTATGCTGTAGAAGGATAGAGCATCGTCAGAAACGCTGAAAAACCATGTTTTTGACGCTTACCTACCAATTTTGGACCCAAAAAGGCACTTTATAATTTCACTAATCCCCAGTGTTTTTTGTATTCAGCAAAGATATTTCACGATGTGCAAAGACTTTTCGGAACTGTCTTTGTACATGTACAATGATTTTTTTGGAAGACAAAATTGCAAAAAAATATCTAAAATTCTGCAAAAATTTTCGGCGCTTCGGGCCGAAATGACTAATTGTGTGTTCTATATATCTTTACAATGGCAGAAATTGCATTTCAAAAGGAAAAATGTCAAATTTTTCGGCGCTTCGCACCGTTTTGAGACGATTCTTAATGATTTTTGCCTTTAGAGACCCAGAAATTAGCTAAAATACACTACCAAAAGTCGAACAACTCTGTTTTTACATCACTAAAATCGCTACTGCACCATATTTTAGTACCCAAAAATTTGTGTTTACAAAATGTACAAAGACTTTACGGGACCGTCTTTGTACATGTATGTACAAACGGACCTTGTACAAAAAAGACACTGTTACCCTCTTGAATTCCCATGTTCTGCATGTATGGTCGTGACGTTTATCGTAATAATAAAACGTCATTCGAGTTTTAGTATAAATAAACAACAATCGTTGAGTACTTGTTATTTGTTAAAATTTTTGCTTAACAATTTTTTGCAGATTTATTGTCTAATTCGTGGGCATTGCTGGATGACTGTATATAGAGTCATAATTGATTTTCTATTACTCTTAAATTAAAATTATTATGTAGTGCCAAGTCACTACTAAACAGTATCTTCATTGCCACAAATATTATTATTTTATTTGATCTATTGTGTTTACTTTTCTGTAGCAGAGCAACAAAACTGAGTGTCTTTGATTAAGGGTTGGCAATCATCCAAATTTTCAATTTTTTGTCCTCCATATTTTTAATGAAAATGTTTGCTTGATCAGCATTCGCTTCTCAGCGTTTTTCAGAGATTTAAAAATTTCCCTTCTTTTCAGTTTTTAGCCAATTAAAATTCATGAAAAAGCTTAAAATGGTCAAGCATGGCCAACCGACTCTACAGTAAGGCAACGTGCACGAGTTACATATATTCCATAGGCGATGACCAATACAAACGCAGTAGTCGGACACTTTAAGGTATCTTAAAGTGTCCGGCCGAACACTTTAAGGTGCGACACATTTAGTTTTTACTCAAAAAAGCGCCCAAAATGGATCAATTTCTGTATTTTTCATTTTTAAAAGCGATATAATGCAGTCAAAATGGGCTAAAAGTGCGATATTACCACAAAAACAAGGTTTTGTAGGCAATTTTGACCATTTCCATTGTTTAAACAGAAAAAATCGTGTACGTTAAATTTGCTGTTTTATATTTCTGGGATTTTACCCCCTGCCGAGCCTGACCTCGTGCATCTATGGTTAGATGTCATTTGACGCTTTTTCTCGATTCGATCGAGCACTAGGTTTGGTACCAAAATGGCCTGAAAGGAGTATGCCTTTCAAAAGTCCTGGTAGGGGGATTATCCCCATACCCCCCAGTGGGCATGTGTGACAGCTTATCATTGAAACCTTTACTTTTAATCGTATTTTAAAGAGCCGAATATCTTATCCGGGACAACGCATTCAATAAGTAGAAAAGGAGTGAGAAGGAGCGACCTGTCGGACGACGAATTGCGGGAAGTGTTGGAAAATTTGACTCCGTTGATTCGCCTTAATTTTTTGCTACCTGCCCAGCATTCGGTATGCAAACGTTCTAAGGCGTGGCAAAGCGGCAAAAATGAATTATCACAATTCTTGATATGAAATTTGAATATAATTTCCTAAATAATCCATTAAAAATTTGTTATCGGAATTACGTATTATAATTTTAATTATCAAAATCATTAATTACCAATTAAAATTTGTTTTAAATTTCAGATATTTGAATCCTTAAGGATTCTCAGGCCAATAACGGGACGTCTTGTATTTTTTTGCATTGTGGTGGTAACATGTTTGACAACGTTCTGCGTTATAACATGGGCAATGCAATTCGTTGCTGAACTTCAAGGCATTATTTAATTTTCGTGACGAAATCTGCATATCCAAAAACATGGCATAATTTCGAGCTTTTAAAATTTAAAAACTATTCAGTATTTTAAACTTTGTTTTTTATTTTAAAATCTATTATTTTTTCAAAAACTTCACTATTCAGTCAGTGTATTATGCATTTCTGAGCCTGGTTTCCCCAAAAAAATAATCAAGCATTTTATGCCATTAGTCGCTCGTACGAACCGAAGAGTAATTTTTGACCCCTGCAGACTTTTAAAATTTCCGAGGAAAGCCCATAAAACCCTTCTTAAAATTTTCAGGACTGATCCTCTGAGTTTAAATGCTGTTAACAGTCTGGTTAGCGCGCTATCATATTATCACATATACAAATCTGTGTACTGTGTACATCTACTTTTTGAAATAAGTGCAATTTTATCAGCAATGTAAATCGATTTTAATTTGAAATTATTAATGGTAATAGTTAAAATAAAATGTCGAATGTTGGATTGAAAATTTAAGATACATTATCATGCATAAAAAATATATTAATATATACATATAGGGGCGTACGCAGGATTTTTTCAAGGGGTGGGGCCGGTTCAAAATTGGTGACCCTATATTTCGAATATAATGCATTTTCTTACGTTTACGAAGAAGCTCTATCCGTTAAGCTAATAAAATTCAAACGTCTCGAAAAAAATTTTATTTTTGCTCAATAAGCTATAAAAAATGACGTTTTTCGGATGCGCTTGGACCTATATTAATGAGAATAATTATTCTACGATGCGTGGGATTTTTCGATAACAAGATGTCAATTTTAATGCATTTTCTTACCTCTCCAAAATTATTTTTGGGCTAAGGGGGGCGGCCGCCTCCCCCTGCGTACGCCCGTGAATATATAATACAGAAAACATAGGCATGAAAACAACTTATTTAATAAGCTGAACACCTTTTGATAAGGAAAATCCATTTGTCGACCTGAACGAACTTGCTGGGCTAGAAATTTTCGAGGCCCTTAGTATTCTTTACTTTTCAACCAAATTTCTAGAATTTTTCAGGAGAGTGGTTCTATTGTTAATGATCTATTATTCTATTGATAATGCTTACCGTCGTGTTAAATAATTATCATCTGAAAATTTGTGGTCGAAATCGTCAAAATTATAATTATTAAAATCAATAATGAAATAAAATAATTGATTTAATTGTTAAAATTGCAGTTGTTTCAAAACGCTCAAGCGCGCCATCTCCTGACAAGCGCGCAATCGATCGTCGGCGGAGCTCAAACGCAAGACAATGCATCGAATATTTCGCCTTCAATTAAGCAGCGAATCGAAGATGAAGATAAAAATGATACTATCAGCATATCAAATCTACCGTCGCTTCACAGCAAATTGAACAGATCGTCGGCTTGTCGTCGAACGACAAGCACCAGCGATTGTCAAACGCCTGCCGAAATTTGTAGCAAGCGACGTTCGTCCGTTGGTCCATCGAAGAGCGGTCCGTTTAGCCCAACAAACAATTGGCAAGCGATTGCGAATAGTGCACAATCAGTCGGACTCTCTCAAATCGATCACTGTGCTGAAAGAAGTACGTATTGGTTTTTGTCATAAAAGGCAGTCGCGTACATTTAGCTGGGGATCCCACATCCAAAATCAATCATCCCGCCTATCCGTTTTCGAATTCGGAACTTTTTTGACGCCTTCTTCCGCTTTTTGGCGAAAACTTGCGTTTTACACTATTTTAAGTGCTTTTTTGCTACTTTTGCCCAAAAATTGGAGGTCGTTCAGGCCCTCTCCCTAGAATTAGCTTACTACCCCACCCAGAATTTCTAGCTTGGGGTCAGCGAACGACCGGGCCCAAAATTTGGCCAGGACCGGGATCTGGCTCTAGAGGCCGCTACCGGCCGTATGTTATATTGTATGGGTATAGACAGGGCCGTATTTAGGGGTCGGCCGGGGGCGGGGGGGGCCGCCCCCCGGAAATGAAAAATAATTTTTGAAACACACAAGGGTCCCTAAAGGAAAAAATGAAAAATTCTCGAAGTAGGTCTAAAACACCACCAAAACAGCTGTTCAGCGTACTTTTGAGCTAGTAAACTCGAAAAATTATTCGGCGCTTCGCGCCGGATTTATCGTTTATGTGTAGTTTTTGTCTTTTAGCCTGCCCAAAACCACTCAAATTTGAGTTAGACATGTAGAACATGTCAAATTTTTCGGCGCTTGGCGCCGAATTTTCCTTTGTAAATGACGAAGATTGATTACAAAGACAGAAGTTAGGAAATTATTCGTCGATTGAATGACGAGAAATCAGCTGTGTAGATTGTTTAAACGATAGATTTGTGTAATATGAGTATGGAATAAAGTGGAAATTTAAAAAAAGAAATTTCTTGAAATTTTTTCAACTATTGCATAAAGCTCGTTGATATATGCTCAAAAATGCCTTTATTTCTGCCCATCTCCTAATGGTTCTCGAGATATTTGACCTCAAAATTTTCGCCCCCACCCGATACAAAATCCTGGATACGGGCCCGGGTATAGATATGCCTGTGTACGTCATCATATGTTTAGTGTGTGTTTGTATAATGTATAAATGTATTTACAATGTGCTTATCTGTCTACCAGCCCACTAATTGACTGCAGATTTTAGTAGCGAAATAGTACATATATATAAGTTCATAACACTGTTGAAGTAATTTTAAATATTTTGGAATTGGGTAGCAGTTTAATAGCAAAATCGTGCAGCTTGAAATACAATTGATTTTTCATTGTACTATCCAAAACATGGTTTTTTTACCATATTGCTTGCAACACTTCCGGTGCATTATTAATCTGTGTTCCATTTAAACATTCAGTTTCAATGTAGCTACGTTTCTTAATCGTCGCTAAAAGGTTAAGCAAGTCCTTCGTAGCAATAAAAAAGGTCTTTCTATACATCGCTATTAATAATTTACACTCATTTAGTACAATGATTAATGTGAATAGAATATTACGTAAACGTCATGATGAGCATGTTTGGCAGACAGTATTGTTTGTATGCTGAAGAGTAACTGGCGGAACTTTTCCTCCTATAAAATCTGTATATACAGACTGACTTTCAATGTCACTTTCTGCGATTTACCATCTTTGCCATTGATTTTGATATATTTTCGTTTAATATTTTATACTTTTATCGTACTATTCTTTTCATTTTTGCTATTAATTTTGGCATCTTTGTCGTGGGCCAACTTGCTTTTTATACACGATTCTTACCCTTGTAAAAGTGCTCGTACTTAAAAAAATTTTTCGGGAGGGTAGTCCCTCCTGCCCCCTCCCGCAGGCAGCTACGTACCTGTTATCATTGTTTGTCTAACCTTGCCAGACGACAGCCTACAAAGTCCGACAAATCGACAGTCAAATCGCTTGCAAGCGCAGGCAATCAGTCGACAAGCGCCCGCCCACACTAGGCTAGAGCACGCGACGCGATTCCCGATGACGTCATCTACCTGCGACGCGAATAAGTCGCTGCTGTCCAAAATGAATTTTTTGTCATTCGCGGAACAGTCGCAAGCGCTGGCAAGCGTCGATTGCGCCCGTTTGCCGCGTCTCTTTGTCCCCTTTTACGACACGACGCGCCGCGAACTGGAACAGCGATTGTCGGCCAGGCCCGATCAGCTGTGCGCTTTGATCAACGCCGTCGCCAAACCCGTCCGTTGCGCAACGTCGTCGAATTTGGCCGCGTCGCTTCAACCGCTTGTCGGCGTCGACAAGCAGATTGCCATCGATCCACAATCGGACGAATTTATCGACTGTCCGGGTTCGTGTGCACTTTAGCGATCGGATGTGCTTATGCATAAGCGTAACGGCTCAAAATTTAGGTTGAGGGTCCCCCAGTCATTTTTATGTGTGGGGTGGGGGCTGAATGAATTCCAATTTTTGGCCAAAAATAGCACAAAAAGCACTTAAAAATGGCCTAAAAACGCTAGTTTTTTTAGTTATGATTAAAATCGGGTAGCATCTAAAATTTTCTAATTTTGGGAGATAGGGGACGACCAAGTTTGGGTGGGGATCACAGCTGGGCGTGGGGGGTTTGGGGTATGCACCCCCTAGAAACTAACACACCCCTCCAGAATTCAATTTTTGAAATTTTTTTTTGTTTTTTTTCGCAATTTTTTGATGCCAATGGATAGTGCTCGATTAGAAACAATGAAAAGTGAGGTTTTTTCGCCATACCACCATTTTAAGGCCATTTTTTTGACCTTTGAAAAATCTTGCACACCTTCCCCCTCCAGAATTTTGGTGCTTCCCACGTATGGTGGGGATATCTCCATTTTCCTTGTTACACGTTTGTGCTTATGGGTGGTTTTGGGAGGGTCTAGACCACAAGAACGGAAAAATTGGAAATTTTTGGGGTAAATGAGGCTAAGATAAAGCCAAAAATGGATGAAAATCGAAAATTCCCTTCAAAAGTGCTTGAAATTGGCCAGAAAGTAAAGTGTGAAATGACGTAGTTTTGACGCTATTTTAGCATTTATGCCGCTTTTTGGGGTCATTTTGGCCCAAAAAAGCTCACTAACTGACTCCCCACAAATATGCTGTGTATTCATGGTGGAAACTGCTTTTAGAGTTTATTAAAGTGCAAGTGTTACTTGATTTATTTGATTATAAGTGAAAAAACTGATTTAATACTCAATATTTAATCTCACAAATAATTATAAAATTATAATCAATTATAATTTAATTATAAATGACTTCTTTGGCAAATAAGTCGAGCTATGTAGTGTTATATTTAGTACATTATGTATACCTGCCTTGTTTTACTTAGCGAGGATGAAATGATTAGCTTATTAAAATCACCCTGTTCGCAAATTTTAATTTATTTAAAATTAAAATATTAAAATTAATTAAAATTTATTACTGTTTGATTAAAATCAAAATATATTACATTTGACCATCCTGTTTGGCTTATTTTTTTATCGTTACCAGACTTTTCGAGACAAAAAATTTTCCTGTCATATTTTTGAACTAAGTTCTTGTACTATGTTTAAATTAAATTTTTCGTTGAAGAACTGAAATCTGAAGCGATATGGAAATTCTGGGGAGGGTGAGATTTTCAAATGCCTTTTTGGACCTAGAAATGGTAAGTACGCGTCAAATAATTCGTTTTTCAGGTTTTTTTGACGTAGCTCTGTCTTTCTAGAGCATATGGAAAAATTTCAAAAAAACTGAAAAAGGCGAACAAATCGAACAAAATATAGTCAAAACCAGGTTCTATGGCGCATAGCGCCGAAAATAAGACACTTTTGAGCAAATAGATAACAAAGAACGCTTAAAAACTTATTTTCGACAAATATTTTGGGAACTCTCAGAAAATCGCGAATTCTGGGGGGTGGTGAATATTGGGGGGTCGAAAATTGGGGGTTGAAACCCCCTCCCAGATCATGCATGCTAATGGCTTCTACTTTATTTATAGTTCCCAGTGAGAAAGCTATGCAAGCTATGCGACGTCGTTTCGATAAATTACTCAACAGTAATTTAGCTAGAAAGGCGCTTGCGTGCGGTTGTTCTTATCACAGAGAAGCTACGCTTGAACTGGTGATTTTTTAAATTTTTAAAAAGTTTTCATGATGATTTTGCTTTAGTTGCGTTGAAGAACAGATTACATCGAAAATATTCAAAAAAATTTAAGAATGCTGTAATATTGTGATATTGTATACTTTGATAATAATTCAAATCATTAATGCTTAGCGAGTGTTTTAACGACCGATTTAATAGACGAAATATGCACGTCAGGTTTTTGGCTCCACAGTAATATTATATTTTATATTTTATTTTATTTTTTTATTTTTTATCATTTAATATAATATTATTTTATTATTGACGAATCAATGTTAAAATGTTCAGTTTACAATAAATTCTTTCGACTTCACATCACGCTTACTCAACACGTAAATTTAGCCGATTCTCAGTATTAAAAAAGGCTTATTTAACAGCTTTTTAATGGAAAATCGATTAAACAGTATGCATTGTGTTTGAAAAATTTTGTTCACGGTGTTTGCGATATGTGAGCGTATTAGCATTGTGAACTTGGGAAGCGATCGTATGCACACGTGGACGTGGGTGTCTGGACTACAAGTAGGCATGGCCTAGGGTCTGTTTAGGGGGTTTGCACCCCCAGATTAGAATTTTTTACAAAATTGGGCAAATGGAGAAACCGTACTTACACAAAGAATCTGGTAGGGTCAGCATATCACGCATTTAAATAGTACTTGCGTTTTCAATGTCTAATACGTACGCAATTTGAATAAGACCTCATGCGACAAAAGGTACCTTGCCTGACATAATTGCGGGAAATTAATCTACAGGATAATAATTAACTTATTATTTACTGTATCACGCCTTAATTTTAGGTTCAGATTGAGAAGGCGCTAGTATTTTATTCATTTTCATTGCGTAATACTTCATGAAATCTTAAGCATGCCTTCTTACAATTAAGTTATCAATGTGAATTGACTGTAAACTAATTTAAAGTAAAATAGTAATTATGTAAGTATGTACATGCAAGATAAATGATGATAAAATGTCGTTTTATTGTGTAAAATGTTCTTTACCGCTCCTGAGGATCATTGCGCACACATGAGCTTTTGGGTCTGGAGTTTAAACTCGCTAGGATTTGAAAGACCCCTAAAAGATCGGTACACCCACCCGGCCAGAATTGAAGTTTTTTATGCTCTTTTTTGCTATTTTTACTCATCAGACGCCCTAGAATTTGGTCGCTGCCCATATATGGCTATAATTAGGCTCGTAACCAGGGGGCAGAGGGGCTCGAGCCCCCGCCCCTAAATTGGAAGAAAATTTGTTTACAAGGGCCCCCGCGGAAAAAATTAAAAATTCTTGAAGTTAATTATGACGCTTACCAAATAAAGTTCTACAGTCTGTTCCATTCCAAACGGCGTATTTTTTCCTTGAGTTTTATTACTGTAATAGATTTTCACTGCACAAATGGCATCTTCAATTAAACTCTCGTAACAACTGGTTGCTTTAAACTCTTCTTATTGATGTTTAATGTGCCTTGCTTAACATTTGGCGTGTCTAACAAACAGCTGCAACAATCTAACCCGTGAATATTCTGCTACAGTAAGAAACCGCAAATCGTTTGGAATGGAACAGACTATAGCATACTTTCGAGCTAGTCGAGTCATGATTTTCCGGCGCTTCGCGCTTGATGTCTTATTTTTTCTAATAATCCTCGTCATCTACAAAGTCCTGACGTGACCTAGACGTATTAAGTATGTAGACATTTCAAAAACCAACTTTAAATTATAGAGTCATCGATTTGCATAATTAAACATTACTAAAAATAACCGAAAAGCACAATTTTTAATGAAAGTTGAGTGGCGCTAATTATCATCTTAGCCATTAGCACGACGTCCTAAATTGGTACGAAGACTTTTTAGGTAAAAGTGAAGTAATTTTAGCACTTTTTAACCAATTTTTCCCCAAAAAAATACAGAAAACAATTTCCGCACTACGCGCCGAATATCATACTCACTATCCCGATGTAGCCCCCAACGCGCGATTTAAACGATCCAAGATGAATCCTTGCATGATCTATAGCATTATGAGCTTAAACTGAATAGATATTTGACTTCAAAAATTTCGAACCCCCTCTTCCCCCAAAATCCTGTTTACGGCGCTGGCTATAACCACGCCCTTGTGAACACAAAACTGAAAAAACGGACTTTCAGTCTTTGCTTTAAGTCTGTGCCGTTTAAACAAAGTCGCGTCTTTTCCTTCTTTTTTTAACAAAGCGTTTTCCATGTTCTTAGACTTATATTTTTCCTGAGCTATTCAAATGTTTTAAGTTTTACAGCATATTGTTTTCTCCATCCTCTTACTCTCATAAAATAGACCTCTCGCCATTACACCGTAGTATATGCAGCTGTATGGAAGCTGCGAAAAATTATTTCCAAAATTTTGAAATTACGTTTAACCTTACGAGTATTATCGCTGACTTCTAAATGTTTGTGACTGGTTCATATCTAAAGAAAGTGTATTTTTGGCCTTTGTAACATTGTCACATCAGTCACATCACACAGTCACAGTCACATCACTGCCAATAGGCCAAAAATACACTTTCTTTAGAGCATTATCGCGTTACATACGACATTCGCAGATGAGATTTTAAGAAAAAATTGCTATATTAATTTTAAAATACACATCGGTTGGTTGCCATCACACTCGGGCGTGGGAGTGGGGTTTGGGGTATGCACCCTCCTCAGAAGGCCGAATACCCCCAGAAACCAAAATCCCCGCAGAATTCGATTTTTGAGAAGTTTCTCAGTTTTTTCGCGATTTTTTGATGCCAATGGATAGTGCTCGATCGGAAACGTTGAAGAATGCTGTTTTTTCGCCATACCGCCATTTTTAGGACCATTTTTTGACCTTCGAAAAATCTCACACCCCACACAATTTTGGTTCTGCCCACCCGTTGGTTGCCATGTAAATTCATATGTTTATACCTTTCGTAAAAATAATTAACTATTAATTCGAATTAAAAAGTGGCGTTGGTAGAGTTTGTTCAACTTTTGCAGATTCGACTGAAGATCGTTCGGAATTTTGGACTAAACGACGCGGCTGCTCGATTTTTACGCGATCAGCCGGCAAAATCGAATCGATGTCCGATCGATTATCGAGTATCGGTCGACGTGTTCAATGCCGATCCTCCGAACGAAGAGGATCTTTCGCAGTCGCCCATTTTCGGCGACGGATTTTCTATTAATTTCTTTAAAAATGGTGCCGATAAAATGAACCTTTTTCCAATCGATTCAACTAATTCTGCGGCGTCAATACCAAAGAAGGATAACGCGTGCTCTTCGGTTAGTATAAAATGAAAATACGGCCCAGTGTTTTTTGTGTACAAGGTCCGTTTGTACACGTACAAAGATGGTCGTCAAAAGTCTTTGTACATTTTGTACATGCAAAGTTTTGTGTACTATAGTACAGTAGCGATTTAAGTGTGGTAAAACAGGGTTTTCGATCTTTGGTAGTGGATTTTAGCTAATTTATGGGTTTATGACGCCAAAAATTACTAAAAATTGTCTCAAAACGGCGCCAAGCGCCGCAAAATTTGACATTTCTCCATTCTAAATGCAAATTCTGCCATTTTGAAGATATGTAGGACAAACGATTGGCGCCGGAAATTTTTGGGAATTTTGCACCTTTTTTTGCCATTTTTGTCTTCCCAAAAATCTTTGCACATGTACGAAGACGGTCCCCAAAAAGTCTTTGTACATCGGGAAAATTCTTTGCCGAGTACAAAAAAAGTTAGTGATACGGCCCCTAAAAATTTCGGATGGCGGTAGCCAAGGGCGGATTTAGAAGAGGTGAGATCGGTGCCCCCCGTCGTCAGCAAATATTTGGGCGCAATTATGAATGGAATTGCTTACGTTTTAATTATTTTTAACCATTTTTATCGCTATTTTTCAAATTTTTCCGGCCCTTCACGCCAGGGTAGTGCACAGTGATGGCGATTAACGATTAGTAATAATAATAATACTATTTATTAATGACATAAAAAATAAATAACTTTTGCGTTCTAAAACACTTTTTTACGTCAGAAGAGTATTTTTGTACAGAACAAAGATCTTATTCTTCTTACAATGATTTTCCGAATATTTTTTCGGCACTTTTTGTCGATTTTTTATATTAATTTTGCGGGTTTTTCGCCGAAAGCTTTTGAAAATTTTGAATATATTTAAGTTTTTCCGTATCAGACTTAATTCTGCCTGTCAAAAGAAGGCGAAAAACGCTACACTGTATGCATAATGGACGAATTTTTTGACACTATTCGTAAAATTTGGGGATTCGCTCCTGTCAGAAAATCCTGGACATCTGCTTTTACTCTTTGACAGGTATAATTAAGCTAAGAAAATTGAATTATCTCGAATTAAAAAGCTGACTGTTTTAGTCAAATGCTTGAATTTTTAAAAAAAAGACGAGAAAGAGTTTATTATTTTTTATCTGCGAAATAAGATTTTATTATTTTATATCAGTTTTCTGTGCAGCGCAGTTAGCCATTTTTTAGCTCCTTTATCCACTTTGTTATGCATTTGGGCATGCATTTTCATAGGAAATTATTTTTTAGTTGTTCGCCCAGAGTTTACGTCCGGTAATGTTGCTGTAAAATTTAGCGCGACTAATGTGACTACGTAGTACGTGCGTATCATACATGATATTCGGGGTTCGGGGGGGGGTTCCCTGCGGAAAGGTTTTCACTCCTCAGAGTTTTTTATTTTCATGAAAAACTCGTAGAAAAAATAAAAAATAAAGGAAAAAAATTTAAAGTCGCTTTTAGCGGTTTTTTGGCTCAAAGGTGTCAAATTTTCATTTTTTTGGCAATGTTTTGTATGCTTCAATCGATTTTTTCAACTTTTTCGGAATTTTCAAGTTTAAATGTATATACTTTAGGAAGAAAACATCACCAAAAACACATTAATATTTTTTGCCTCCAACGCCCACCCCCCTCGCCCCAATTCCCGTATATGCCGCGCATTATAGTACGTATTATTGCCTTTTATCGTAACATTGCGGATAACCCGTCAGTTACGCTTCAGGGACCTCAAGTTTCTTCGCGCCAAACTGATTGGCCCGATCTAATGACGTCATCAAAAACTAATAATCCGATTGGTTGCGCGATAAATCGCGACTGCTGCGAAATCGCTAGCTCGTCCTGGTCAACCGATGCGTTGCATATATTGTCCGATATTAAAGTGAATTCGTTCACATCGACGTTGAATTCCTTTAGCAACGTAACCGGACCTTCCGATGAAACTCGTTCACCACGCAACGACCTTAATAATCAGGGCTTACAAAGTTTGGAATGTTTGATTCTATCCGACGAACCCGATGTGCTCGTTTGATTTTTGCCCGGACTGTTCTTTACCACTTATATAAAGTACTGTATTGCGAATTTAATAACCAATTAATATAAATCGATAGTTTGATAATTTAATAATGTATTTAATATGTATTTTTTATGAATAGATCGTACTGTAAGCACACCTGGGCGTTGGGGGCTGGGGGGTATGCATACCCCGAGAAACCAAAATACCCCCTAGAATTCAATTTTTGAAATTTTTTTTGGTTTTTTTTCTCGCAGTTTTTTGATGCCAATGGATAGTGCTCGATGAGAAACGTTGAAAATGGTGTTTTTTCGCCATACCACCATATGTGGGCAGCACCGAAATTCTGGGGGGGTGAAAAAAATTTTTAAAGGTCAAAAAATGGACTTAAAAGTGGTCTTTTGGCAAAAAAAACACAAAAGAACCATTTTTCGACGTTTCTCATCGAGCACTATCCAATGACATCAAAAAATCGCTAAAAAAGCAAAAAAATTCAAAATTTCAATTCTGGGGGGATTATTTTGATTTCTGGGGGGTATTTCAACTTCTGGAGGTGCATACCCCCGAAACCCCCCCCCACGCCCATGTGTGCATACCACCCTTTTTAAGGTCATTTTCTTATCTTTGACAAATCTTGCACCCCCTCGCAAGAATTTTGGTGCCGCCCACTTACGACTGTAAGTACTAGCTCGACGTATGTTAAAGATCAAGGCTATTTTATGCTAATACGCAAAACCCTATTCGGCTTTAAAGAGCTAAAAAAGCGGCAAAGAACTAAATATTCGAAAACCGAAGAAAAACGACAAAAATTTTAATTAAAAAACAATTTTAAAAATTTAAATATAAATACGAAATTACGTCGTTTTCAAGCTCAGTTATTAGCTCGTTTTTGAAAGTTCTGTCTTCCGATTCGACTTTACACCTATCGTACATGAGTGAAGTAGAAATTTTAGCTCAAACTACTTACTGAATTTTATTCTACGTATAATTTTTAGTTTCGAGGCTTTTTTACCCATTTATTTCGCTTGTTTCCGATTGAATGTAATTTTATTCGTGGCAGCTGTTTTCGTATTTATTATATACGATGTGCTTACTTATTAATGTAAATGCAACGCGCGGGCGAATTTTCTGCTTTTAAACTTTCGTATAAATCCGACGACGTATAATAATTGTAAGAAAAATCTGGAATTTTCGAAAAAGTGGAAAATTAAAAAATATTCTTTTTAAAATTGAAAAATTGACAATAATAGTTTTTATTTAATTGTTGTATTCCCTAATGCATCAAGTATAAAAAATTCAAAAAATTGGCGACGTTGGTACATGAATGATGCAATTTTCTTAAGGCTTGCTAGTTCGACCCTTTCAATCGGAAAGAAATTTAAAAATTTTGAAAACTCTTCGCTAAAAACCACTAAACCACTTTAAGCTCACTCCACTCTTTTTTAAAGATTTACAATGTAAAATAAGTATTTCATGTGTAAATTATTCTATGGCCGATCTGGGGGGCAGCCGGTCTGGAGGGGTCAAAATTCTAATTTTTTGAGCCAAAATGATTTCAAAAACTAATATGAGCACTAAAATAGCTTTAAAACTACGTTACACGCTTTCTGGTCAATTTAAAGCACTTTTACCGAAAATTTTTAATTTTCATCAATTTTTGGCTTTAATTTTGCCTCATTTTTACCCAAAAATTTTAGACCCCCTCGTGCATGCACTTGAGGGGTTTGGGGGTCTAGAACGACCCCCCTCAAATCGGCCATACACCTATGGTTGTGACCCGAAGAACGACAGAAAAATAGGCATCAGCTGTGTCAAAAATCGCAAATTTAAATAGCGGAAAGATTTTTGTAAATTTTTTTAAAAAGTCTTCAAATAAATCATCACCTATTTGGATAACAGTGATTAGAAAATATTATATTCTCAGAGTCCAAATCCTAATTAATTTATCCGACAAATTTGTTAAAATAAAGGGATCGTCTAGCTTGCTTAACGAGATCTGATGGCTGGTCTTGATATATGACGTAACTATATTATCTAAAAATATACAAGTAGGTGCATTGTTTTTGCTATTACTGTAGCTGTGTACATGTAGGTAAGCTTGCGTTAATTAAAAGCCTCCTTTTTATAGTCTTCAGCGCGAAATAATGAAATTAGCATATTTACTTCGTTATTTCGCTTTTATTAATCTTTTTCATACTCAGCATAATTGAGCGTTATTAGCCATTTTTGGCGCCTTCATTACGTATACGTCGTCTTGTAGAATAGTAGAATAATAATCTCGACGTTGGTTATCTTATATGACCTGAATCTGATGCGTATTGCACATGGAGTAGATTTATTTATTGTACCTACTGATGTTTTTATTGTACCTCCTGATGTTTTATTAAAGTTTTAGGCGAATGCACATCGTAATAAAAGTACAAACGCAAAAAGCAATATAGGTACCTGAATAAACGAATGAATGTAAAGAAATTATGGAAAACATGTATGCGGTAGTTTGCACGTGAATGGGGGTGTGTGAGTGCCGACCAAACTATAAAGCTGAGGCTGATCTGAGTGAATGCTGCTTTGGCAAAACGGTGTTCCAACCTACGTGAGAAAACGTGAACAATGGTGTAATTTAAGGGCGTAGGCGTCACCTTACGATTACGTTGCATATTTTTAGTTACTCGTATGTGCGTTATATGGGTATAGTCCGTTTCATTAGGTTTTGCAGTTTTTGAAAAAATTTGAAGTGCTTACAAAAGTGTTTTAAACTGATACAATTAATATGATTTCCTACAGTGTGTCGAGTCACTTTGAGACACATGCCAGTATTAAGCCGCATGACTGCATCGAAAAATTAAACCGCTTTTGTAGCCTTATTCTTATTTAAAAAATCCGAAGAAAACCGTAAAGCTAAATGAAACAGACTATAGGTACCTACTTAAAATATGTTTCATTTTGCGGTTTTTTCATGAATTTGATCCGCATAAATCGGGGTACAAACGCGGTTTACATTTTTGCTACAGTGCGGCTTAGCAATAGCAAACGTCTCTCCGTAAATCGATATACTGTTGAATACCACAACTACGTTGCCAGTTTAAAACGCTCTTGTAGGTACTTTCAGAAACCTCAAAGGTAAATGAAACAGACTATAGTTACTCGTATGTGCGTTATATGATGTAATCGGTTCTCAAACGCGTAATCGCTCAAGAACCGCATGTCCTCATCAGTGTTAAATCGATATCTTCATTGTATTACATTAGGGCCTTGCGGATTTGACATAAGCTGACAGCTATGTAGAGTAAGGGCATACAGTTGTATTAATTAGCTCTACGCTTAAACGAAACTATTGGTTTATAACTGCTGCATAAATGTAGAAAAGCGCTACTGCAGTAAGAATTATTGTATTGTGCGTCTATAGTCTGTTTCGCGGAACCTACTGCTTGAATCACAATTATTGATTCGATGTAAATCGATTACAAAAAGGGTTTAAACTGTAGCAATAATCACGATATGTATGTACTGTGCACAGCAATTGATAAGCATACATTTGAGGTTTTACTATGCAAAATTGTACAGCAAGCTGCCTAAAAACCATTTTTGTCCGTACATAGCTGCTCGCTGAAAAATGATTTCCAGACAAGGTGTCGTGAAATACACGATTGTCCAGTGCGGTCACAGGCAACGCCAATAAGCCGTTTTAAAGTGTTCATCAGTTTGCACTCTCTGCATATGTACAGGGGCGGATTTAGGGGGGGGGGGGCGGCCGCCCCCCCATTGGCCCAAAAAATGCGAAAAATTAAGGATTTTTGGGCGATTTTTGGGTCAAAACGGCTAATTTTTCTGCCCAAGTCAGGGTTCCGCCCCCCCCCCTTAGGGGTACCGCCCCCCTTAGGAAAATCCTAGATCCGCCACTGCGTATGTACATACATATTTATGTGGGTCACAGTCAACATAAGACTTCCTATAAAGCCTTAGGGCTATGCTCATGGTTTTTTTGAGGCCGTTTGTGGCATTTTTTAGCGATTGAGGTTTTTTTGCGCCTGCACATACATACATACATATGCTTAACCATTAATTGGGGGTTTTTTAAGGCAGTTTGAGGTTAAAATTGGCAGGCACGTAGCTGGCCGTCCTATTTTGGGGGGACCAGTACCAATTTTGAGGGGACAAAGCCCAAAAAGGCCAAAAATAGCATAAAATAATGTTTAAAAACTTCTATCAATCCGATTTTTCTGAATTTGGGAGTCCCTATTCCCCCCAGAGCTACGTGTCTGAAAATTGGAGTTTTTTTGACAAGAGCACTTGGCAACCCTGGCTATGCTACGTAAATTTACATCTACCTACAATGTATGTACATATATTGCATTTACATATATATTACGCAGGATTGAAATTCACATGATTGAACAGGTGGGGTGCATACAATGATTTTGTTTATTTTTTATTTTATTATTTTTTAGAGTATTGTTTTTATAATTAATATTAATAGTAATATCATTATTATCATAGCATTTATAGTATATACATATAATTTTTTCCATCATAGGTTGCGCGATAGCGCAACCTATAATATCTTGGCCATCCTTTTTTCTTACATGTTTTTCACAGCGAGCGCGAAATTTATGTTCCCCCTCACAGCTATAAGGACACACATCTGGGAGGTGCGATTTTTTTCAATCGATGGATAATTAAAAAATTCGATGCCGTTCTATTTTTGTTTACACTCAATACCGAGTTAGCAGTGAGTTTGTAAAGTGTAAACCGAAAAATCAAATAATTTGCGGAGGGCCAATTTTTTTAAAATGTTGCCCCCGAGCTGTAGATTACGAATCTGACCTTAAAATTTCTTTACACTCAATAGTTGTTGCATAAAAATGTAAAGTATACGGATTTTTACTCTTTGCTTGTTTTCAGCTTATCTAACTCAATTTTGGTTTTGTGTGCAGTCCAATTGGTTTTATAATGTAGAGGGTCACAAAATCTCGAATAACTGTTTTTCTCTTTAAACGCAATATTGTGTAAAGTAGACGATTTTTTTACTGTTTTTATGTGCAGAAGCATATCTAACTGATTTTTACATTCTATGCAGTCTGATTGGTTTTAAAAGGTAGAAAGTTATAAAATCTAGGGAAATATTTTTAATTTTTTTCGAAAAAGTAATATTTTCAATTTTAGAAACGGTTTATTGTAAGGAGTCTGGGACAAAAAATTGTTTTTTCCCTGCCATATTCTCCACTTAGTAGACAAAACGTGGTAATTATCTTTAAAATGTGCCTCGTCCTAAGCGCTACACGGCAAAATTTATTTTGTTTCTTTACAATCAATATTGCGTTATTAGTGCAGGTGTAAACTGTACACTGAAAAAATTTTTCCGTCCAGAGCATCGTGGATGATGAATTTTTTTTAAAAAAATGTTTTCCGTAAGGTCAGAATAACGAATCTGACCTTTAAACTTTTCTACAGCTGGTGTTTGTTGAGATTTGAAGAGGTGAACTTTGAATTTTACCTACACCTATTTTCTAATGCCGATAGATAACTTCGTATTGCATATTCTTTGATCAGATTTTTCTTATTTCGAAGGTTTTTGACTCGTCTTTAATAATTGATAATTTTTATTATCATAAATGCACTATTCTTAAACTTTAGTAGAATGATGAATATTTTTCAATTATTAACCAAGTAATTAAAATCCGCCGATGTGTCGAGTTGGCGCAGTGGCTTACGCATCCGTTCTCGCACGCAGATTCAGAAAAAGTCTAATGTCTTCGAATCTTCTGAGTACTGACTTTTTCCATTTTTTTAATTCTTTCAGCAAAACCATGCACTTCATTTGACTTATTCATCTATTTATGTTCTGCTGCTGACACTTTTTCTTTTTTGAATTTTGCCTTAGTTCTCGAATGGGAGTGTAAAGGGTGCGAAAATCTGGGGGTAAAAAGACACATTCTAGTCGAGTTTTAGACTTGTTTATGCCTGCCAACAAGTCCGGTTATGAGATTTAAGAAATTTTTCTGACAGAAATGTACTACGGATCATATCCTGTGCTTGCCAGCAAACGTTTCTGCAATCAATACGCAATTTGTACCAAGGATTTAAACTTTACACTCTAGTGAATGAGTAAAAACAGATTTTGTCCGAGATTTCTCTGCCAACATTTTCGGTTATGCGTTTGGATGAATTGAATAAAATAAAAATAAGGTAACTTCTAAGGGTTACACATCGAAGCAAGCCGCGTTCAAAAAACCGTAATATTGTGTTATTTATGCGGGGCGTAAAGTTCGAAATCTGAGGTGAAAAATGGGCGGAAAAACAGGTTTTTTTCGTATTTTGATTGATGAAATCATATCAAATATTTTGCGGAACATATGTTTGGCACATAAAAACGTACTACAATCAAAGGGCTACAAACTGGCCCGAACCGTATTTATTTACACTCAATGGGGCGTTAGCTTCAGATTTTTAAAATTTACAATGTGGTGGACAATGGAAAATACAGGTTTGTCCATTTTTTTGTTTGCCACTTTCTCTGTTCAAAAGTTGGGCGAGGTCGGATAGAATAAAAATGAAGTACTTTCTAAGAGGTACGCGTCACATCGAATTGCGTTTGTTTACATCAATATTTAGCTTTTTCGGTATGTGTAAAGTCAAAAAAATGGGGGAGTTTAACGTATTTCTGGCTTGTTTTTTCTGCCAAGTTCTGGGTTATGAGTCTGTACATAATTTCGAGTCTAAAAATTAACCAGAAACCAAATGTGATGCGTCATTTTGTTTGCACTCAACAATGGTGTAAAGTGCTTTACATCTGATATTTATTTGTCCTCGGTCCATTGTAGAGAATTATTCTTTGCATGAATGTTGATCGTAATATCACAGTAATATCAGATTTACGAATCCGACTGAAATTTTCTTTACACTTTTCGGTTGTGTAAAGTTTACACTGCATATTAACTTTAGGATTCTAGAGCCTTGCGGGAAATTTAATTTTTATAAAAATGTTTCACGTAAAATCAGAATTGGGAATCTGACTATTAGTTTTCTCTACACCTACTAGTTATGTAAAGTTTGCACTATTCCATTTGTTGTTAATATGTAGTTTATACTACAAATTTATTTTACTTCCAAATCTGAGCCTTAGTGTTCCTTACGCTTGATATTTGCGTACAGTTTATGCTGAAAACTTTGATCTGTTTAAATAATGTAAGGTTGTATTGTTTAAAAAGGATAATGCTGATGTTAAGAACAATATTGTCTTCCGCGTTCTTGAACTGCTGTCATTATTGTGGTATGCTACTGTCTGTGTTTACTGATTGATGTACTCAAATCATGCTAATTAAAAGTAGGGTACTAGAAAAGAAAAATGCTCCGATGGAACAAGAAAGATGAATATACTTGGAATGTGGATTATTAAGGATGTAAAAGGAGGGGACTAGAAAAATCTGGTAAAGAAATCTCTAAGCAACGGAAAAATCGAAGTATATTCTGCGGCCTCTAAAAAAATGTCTTTTTTAAATAATGTTCAAAGTTTCAGATAAGAGTGTATAAACGAAATCTGTCATGTTTATTTTTCTAAATTGCTGGCAACTAGCAACGCTGACTAGCTTCGTATCTGATCGATAGAAAGCTAAGTGGAATTGTGCTTAAAGTTGTTTTATTTTGTTTTGAGCATTAAAGCAAGCAAAGCAGGGCCGACTGATTAGTGCACACAATCCTTAAGGGCATGCTAGTCATAGGTGGGCAGCACCGAAATTCTGGGGGAGCTGAAAAAATTTTCCAAAGGTCAAAAAATGGTCTTAAAAGTGGTCGTATGGAAAAAAACACCATTTTCGACGTTTCTCATCGAGCACTATGCAATGGGATCAAAAAATCGCTAAAAAAGCAAAAAAAATTCAAAATTTGAATTCTGAGGGTATTTGGATTTCTGGGGTATTTCAACTTCTGGGGGTGTATACCCCAGCTAAACTACCCCCTTGCCGCATGTGTGATGCTAGTGTACCTACATTTGAGACTGTTTCAAGATCAACAAGTGCTTCTACTGTTTGGAGCCATTCATTCAAGTGGCTTAGAAAGACTGTTAGTTTAATCAACATCATTTCCCATAGCTACGCCGTACCTAATGTGCTGCTTTTCAATCATTTTATGGTTAAATATTTATTTTAATCTGTTGGCCGCAGAATATACCTCGATTTTTTCCGTTGCTTAGAGAAAGTATGATTTTTAGCAGATTTTGCGACTTTGGGTAGATTTTTTCTAGTCCCCTCCTTTTACATCCTTAATAATCCACATTCCAAGTACTATTCATCTTTTTTGTTCCATCGGAGCATTTTTCTTTGCTAGTTTGAATATATTTTGCTTCTTTTTACTGATGAGAGGCAGTCTATGAGCTAAGACTGATGCCGCTATAGGTTACAGTGACAGTCAGAAAGGCGGGAAACTGTTGTAACCTTTCATGCTTGTGTGCCTCTCTGATGACCTGACCTCGCGTTTTTTAATGATTTTTTACATGTTGTTTTTGCGTATTTCCTGTATATAATCCTGCTTACTTCTTCACGTTTCACTTATCAGGCACGTAGCTGTGGGGGGAATGGGGGGCTTGGACCCCCCAAAATTCAGAAAAAAACGGAAAAATAGGTTTCTCACACGTTATTTTGTGCTATTTCTGGCTTAGACCCCCAAAATTGGTGTTGCCCCCAAATAGAAGGCAGCTACGCGTGCCTGTCACTTATGTAGACTCTTGCGCCTCATAAAAACATGTAATTTCTCATATGTACATATGTAATATTATTTTTTTAGTATACTTCTGCTATTTCTCAGCGTCCTTTTTGGTTTCTTTTATACTTATAGTGTCACGTACGATCAACTTTTCTCTGTAATTATCTAAAAGTGCTACGTTTCTCTAACATAAATATCGACGAAATAATTGTGTGCATGATCAAAACATTTAGAACGCGCATTTTTTATATATATATATTTGACATGCAGTAATGATTGTCGATAAAACCATGTTTAATATTTAGGCGTGTAAAGCGAGTTTTCAGGAATGTAGTACCTATTTAATATATTCGTTGTAGCGTTTTGTAAAATGGCACGTAAGAAATCGTTGGGTAAGCCAACATCAAAGGAAAAGCAAAAAACCTGCAATGTGTGCTGCAAGAACGAACAAAATCGAGTTTAGCACAGAAAATGTAGCAAAAATATAAAATATATTTTCAAGTACGGATTAAGTCGCGAGAGATTAACCGAGAAAAGTGACCCAGTTTCTCTCAAGGGTGTCACGAGCCAGAAATACTTAAACTTTTGTTTCCTTACTGTAAAGAGATACTGTAGGCGTAGTTGCATGCATTATGACCAGCCGTAAAAAGAGCAAGCGAGCCACAAATGAAAGGCACCGCTGTAGTAGGAAAGTAAACCCATGAAGATAAAAGAGCACGCCGACGAAAGGTGTGAAAGTATGCGCACTTTCTAAGGTAAAGGGCATAAGTTCATAAGGTCATTAACGCACGTGTGGCGGAAGATACATACATGTAAATGATATAGCAACCGCAATATATCTACCAAATGCCAACGTGTAATAGATATAACACGGAAACGTGCATGTAAGAGCCCACAACTAACGCTTATTCCACTTTAAAGCAAAAACGCGAAAATCTGTAAAACAAAAAGAGAATTAAAGCTTCCATTGTCAGAAAAAGGTATAAAAAACGACTTAATCTTCTAACCAAAGGCTTCAGTTCCTTGGTGTTCGCTCCTGAAAACTTCGGCAGTGCCATTTCTCGTTTTTACCTACGTTTTCAAATATATTCACGTATTCGAGGTAATTTCCTTATTCTATCTTAAACCGTAATCACTGAAACTGAATTGTAAATAAACTTGATTAGTTTATCTCACCTAGTTGTCTTATAAGCGGGATCACCCCATACCTTGGCCCCTGAGATAAGATAGATAATAGTCCGAGGAATTGGAGCACTACAACTGAACCTACTATAGCGTGCTCCATTTCTACCTTATTTCTTCCTTTTTCTTTTTATTTTCTTTTTCATTTATTTATGTCTTTATTTGTTTTCCCTATTTTCTATTATAAAAAATTGTGGTCTTTTTTGCTTTTTTGTCATATTGATGACTTTCTATTATCCCATTATTTGTGTTTATACCCAAGCTGCATATTGCGTACGCAGAAGACATTGGTTTGTGTATCATGCTAAGTGTTCATCAAAAGTTCATTAAACGTTTTATTAGATCAACTAAGATTAATGGAGGTTCAGGGGATTCTTGTTGGTCGCAATCATCTTATGACTCGCAGAAATGGCCGAGTGGTTAAGGCGACCGACTAGAAATCGGTTGGGGTTTCCCCGCGTAGGTTCGAATCCTACTTTCTGCGCGTCTTTTTACATCGATTGAATCTTTTTATAAACTTGGCTTTAAAATGCGAATTAAAGAAAATATATCTAAAAATTTCATCCTGGGGATCCAGTCATGTCAATTTTGTATGTACATCGCACGTGGGTGTAAAAGGGTTCGGGGGTATACATTCTCTCACATGTCCGAATGCATCCTCCCCAAAAAAACTAAATATTCCCCCAAGAATTCAATTTTTAAAAATTCTTCTTGTTTTTTTCGCGATGTTTTTATGCCAATGGATAGTGCTCGATGAGAAACGTTGAAAAATGGTATTCCTTCGCATACTACCATTTTTTGACTTTTTGCACCCCCCAACCTTGGAATTTTGATGCTGCCCAACTACGATGTACACTGAATTCTTAATACTCGTGATTACTCAAGTTATTTAAAAGCTTTATATTTGATGGCGATCTAGGATTTTCTATGCACTTTTATTTAAAATCATTCTGGTGCAAAATTTTTCGAAGATATTTCAAAACGTGACGATTTGGAACTTAAAACTGATTACATTTATCCGACTTGAAATTTTTCAGGCAGAAGGACGTCCAGATATAAATTACATAGGTACTGCTCGATTTTCTTTATTTATATTTAATTCGTGCAAAATACAATTCCCCTGATGCATTTGACGCGAAGTCAGCAATTTATGAAGTCAAATGTTTATTGCTATGAATAGTTCCCGGCCGGGGTTGCCAAAGTGGGGGTTTTCCCCCAATTTGGATTTTTTGAGGTCCTTGGAGGCATTTTTTAGCGATTGAGGGTTTTTTGCTTTTGCACGTTTGATTAACCATTGGTTGGGGTTTTTTGGCAGTTTGAGCTTAAAATTGAGGCTTTCTTGACAAGAGTACTTGGCAATCCTGTTCCTGGCGCAAAAATGGCTTCCAGCCCATCAAGTAAACAAATGTCATTAATATGTATCCTGAAAAATTTGAGACATTACAATCAATGATGGCCACAATTCATTACAAATTATAAATCCATTCTTGGGGAGGCTTAAATTCACTTTTGTCCATATCATATCATGTGTGTGATGTCAAATAGATCTTGTTCCAGCCTATTTCATCTATGGATCTATTCGATTAAATAACAAGAATTATGAGAGAGCAATGACCGCTACGTACACTGGGCCAGTTTCTCGCAACCGCAATTAGCGACTAATACTCTAGATAATTATCACCTTGTCAGATAAGCACCAATTATTTGGATCACTTAAATCCACTTGATCGATTCCACCCAGTCGAAGTTGCACTTGAAATTCCTGCAAAATTCAAGCACAATGCTCCCATGACAAAAATATTCGGAAGTGAAGGGATAATTAAGGAGAGAGCCTATCTTTTACGAAGGCGAAGCCTGAGGCGTATTAACTGTGCTAAATGCTTCGTTGGTAATTTAGTTGCACTATCAAGCAGGAAACTAAAAAAACGGATAATAAATTTCAAGACAGTTATGTGCTTATTTTGTTATTTTCATTTTCTTCGGTTCATTCAAGTGTAAGCTATGTAGGGATTTCTTTTCGAGACGATTTTTCAAGTGCGTCAAGCATTGGCTGATTCGTTCGTCTATTTGTGTCAGAATCTAGCTGAAAAGAGGGAACATAACCCACTTTTTCGCTCTTTCACGTTATAAAATGGGCGAAATGACAAAAGATGAGCTTGTAATGGGTGAGTTGTGGTATGATAAGATGAAGAATTTTACTCTTTATTTTCCTATAATCGCTTTTATCATATGTGCTAATGATTTAACGAATCCATGCTCTGAAAAATCCAGAATCATAGCACTTTATCCAGATCAAATTTGTCAAAAACGTAGCTTGACTCCATGCTAATTTCAAAAAAGTTTTTAGTCAAAATAGCTTGTTGGAGTAAGAACCAAATCAATACCTACATGATAATTTTCCCGAAATTGTAAAGTCAGGGAGGACTTGTATTCGTCTATAAAAGCGTTTTATCACCCCAAACTGTGGTCATTAAATATTCATACGACTTTATTTTACCTTAACTTGCCTAAGAAAATTTTCTTTTTTGCATTATGGAGATCTGCACTCTCTGAAAATTTGAGTATTCATGCACTTTTCGGTTCAAAGGCTTTTTATCTCGGGTTCAAAGGAAATATAAAAAATTTTATTTGAAATAAATTCTTCAGCCCAATCTTGTTAATTTTCCTGCAGAATCACCTTAATCATGCACATAGCATACATAACATACCCACGTGTCTTTAGAATAACTTCGAATTTTTCTGATTATTTTTTGCCAAAAAGTATTCGGTTCGGGAGATGTTTTTGGCGGACGAAAGTAATAGCGGTGCATACACGGTGGATTTGGGAAGATTTGAACATTTGAAGATTTGAATCTCAAAACCTGACAGACATCGTACAGAATGGGCTACAACTCGAAATTTCATTCGACTTTTCCTTTTTTGCCGTTATTTTATGTTATTAGATGAAGCTTAAACAACGTCAAAAATGATTTTTTTGCTTTTGCCATCATATTTTGGGTCATTTTTCGATTTCTAAAAATGTTCGTCTCCAGACTTTCGGTCACAACCATAGGTGGGCAACGCCGAAATTAAGGTAAAAAATAGTCTTAAAATGGTGGTATGGTGAAAAAACACTATTTTTCAACGTTTCTCATCGAGCACTATCCATCGGCAATAAAAATTGCGAAAAAATTGCGAAAAAACCCATAAAATTTCAATAGTTGAATTCTGGGGGTATTTTGGTTTCTGGAGGGGGTATTCGGCCTTCTGGGGTGTGCACACCCCTAAAACTCTCCCCACGCCCACGTGCGGTCACAACCGCCACTGGAATAATCATACTACATGAATTCGATACTGATGTAAAAAGTCAGAAAAAATATGCCATTTATAACGTTTAGCAACCAAACTTCGCCATTCTTTGACCGACGACGGCAAAATCGTGGTCGACAAGTTGTTGAACAGCGGCGCCACGACGCCTCGCACTTGCCCAAATTCTCCCAGCAAGCCCAGTGACGTAAAAGATTATTTTCTAACCGTGCCACAGACAACCAGTCACGGTCGACTGTCTATCACGCTAATTGACACCATCGACCGAGAAACTTGGAGTAAAAAGGTCGATTTTCTACTGTCCGTCATTGGATTTGCCGTTGACCTCGCCAACGTATGGCGTTTTCCTTACGTGACCTTTTTGCATGGAGGAGGTGAGACTTTTCTAATGCTCGTATTTTTGACTTGTTGCTGAATAGCACTGCATCTCTCTGGTATGCAAATTTTAGACTGATTAATAAATAATTTTGAATACAAGGGCCCGAAGATTTTACCGAACAATCAGCTCCTCCTGAATGAATTTTCCATTTTTCTAATGTTTTTATGTTAAAAAATCTTTTTTAGGAAGAGTTATGTTATCAATTTTCGAACATTCGATTTTTTAAAAATAAATTTGTGATACTGCTTTTTACGCTGGCAAAAGTGAAATTTGCGAGTATAAGACCTGGAAGGTAAAAGATAAAATACATGTTAAATGACCTAACTTGTGTTTGTCATGTAAAGTCTACCAGAAAATAACGAGAAACGAATTTTTCTCATAAAAGGACTCATAGAAGTCGTCTGAGATCTCAGGGTACAAATCCATGAATCTCACATGTATGTTTATAATGTATTGCTACCGAAATTTCTCATCTGTTGTTTCACTGTTAACTGCATAGACTCGAATAATTACATTGATTTGTTATTTTGCCAAAGTTAAAACCTAAAATATTACTGTCGCTTTTAATCTTGCAATAGGGACGTGCAACGCATAATTTTTGATTAAGTCACGTATGAAAGCGGAATAATTTAACGGTACCCACGAGTTCTATCGTAAAATTACTCAAAGACAATAGAGTTAAACGCAAAGAAATATGAAAATTTCAATAGCGACTAAAGACGTCAAATTCAAAGTATATTGTTCCTCGTTAATTACAAAAATCCTGGGTTTTAATTTCACATTAGACGCCATATCTGAGAATTTCAAAAATAAATAAATTTTTTAAATAAGGCATTTAGAATCCATAGCTGAAAGCTAATAAAGGAAATTATTCCTAATGATGACTTGTTCTAAGCTTTAGAGCTTTTTAATCTTTTCGTAAGCCGATCATCATAGAAGTTAAAATGCATTGGAATTGCGTCAGATTTTAACAAAAATACAAAAGAAGCAGTTCATAAAAATGAAATACAAATTAAAAGTCTAAAGGAACTAACAAAGAACAATATGTGTTCAGTAAGCAAGGTTACATCATTTTTACTTTTACTCTTTTTTCAAACCAAACGATTCATCATGAGTAAGATTTATTTCAAAAAATATTGTGTTCTCCAGCGCCTAACAATCGACTGAGCTCTCCATTGTGCAACGGGTTCCTGAAATATATTAATAAATTTTCTATCCGGCCTAGTGAAATTATTTGAAAGATATATAGATTTTTCAGCGATGTAAAATTTTGAATTATTTATGGTCGAATAAGTGAAAAAAATACACATTGAATAAAAATATGACCCGCTCGCGTAATCTCAATGTGAAGCAAAACTAATAGATATGTCACGATGAAGAAAATTCCAAAAAATATTCAATTATAGCTATCAGAATAAGTGGCAGTGATAAAGATGAAATCGTTAGATATTGATCATTCGCGGAAATCAAAGGAGAAGGTGTTGACGAAAAAATTATTTTCTTTAATTTATCATAAATCTGACGCAATCTTCATATTGCGACGCAAAAAATACTGGAAATCTATGGTTTCTTTCATATAAGTAAATTCTGGCTTGACTTTTAACAATTTTTATTTACAGTAAGCCGACAGGTTACGATAATTATATATCAGATTAATGCAATAATCTCAATCTGTCGGCTTTCTGCGGGAAGCTTGTCCAAGCTTTTGTAAACCAGACTATAGTTATACTTCATGCCCAAGTAAGCTTCCTTAAACACGTTTGCCTTTAGCATGTGTGTCATCGGCACGCTCGGTACTTGAGCTCCGTTTATATCTATTGATTCTATTTTTTATTTTATCAAAGTCAAAAATTACCTCAAGCAGAAATCGAAATTGTTTCACTTAACATGTGCACTTATTTACTGTCGAAGAATTAACAGCAAAATCAAAGTTAATCGCTTGATTCAAGTGCATTTCATAAACAGGCTTTTAGCTGAATGGTATTTTTGAAATAAAATTGTAGAACTAAGTGTCTTTCATAAATATATTCGCTAGGGATTATAATTTAGTCATCCTCACCCAATTCGACTATCCTAAGTATAACTTTTATAAGCGTTTGTCTACGTTTAATTAAATTAATTGTTTTGATCCTTTAGGAGCTTTTTTGATACCATACATGATGATGCTACTTCTGGCCGGAATACCATTGTTTTATATGGAATTAGCCTTGGGCCAATATTACCGCCAAGGAGCTCTAACCACATGGGGTCGCGTTTGTCCGCTATTCAAAGGTGAGTTCATTAATGCGGAAACGAAATATCTTTCGCCATGCGCACAACAATTAGCAGCAAAACACAACTTTTCTATCTACTTATTACGTATGAAATGTGAAAATAGTGTACTAATTTTGCACAGAAATGCTCACAATCAGTTATGCGTGAGTTGTGAATTGTGACCAGACCTTGGGAGTGTGGGGAGTCTTGACCCCCAGAATGGACAAAGGAGAAATTTTCGCGGGAAATTAAGGCAAAATGAAGGTCGAAAATGAATGAAAATCAAAATTTTTCTTCAAAAGTGCTTCAGATTGATTGGAAACTGTGCCATGACGTAATTTTAGCGTTAATTTAGCGCTTACACCAGTTTTTGAGATTATTGTGGCCCAAAAAAACTCAATTCTTGATTCCCCAGACCGGCTGACCCCTCCCAGATCGGCCATGCTGTGCATCTATGGTTGTGACTTGTATGACCAGCTACGTAAGTAGGATGGCTGAGTACTTTAGACCTGTAGAAGGCGAAAAATAACTTTTCTGTCAAAAATTTAAAAAAATTGAGTTAAAAAATGGACCGAAATCAAAAGGCGTTCTGCTGAAATGCAATAAATGACCATAAACTTTATAGTTATTTTTTCACAATTTGAGCATTCGTACTATTTAGGTCATTTAGCTCACTCTCTGATTGATCTTCGATACTGAAATGACTCCTTTGGGCTGCCCATGCTATACTGTCTTGGAAAGCTTATTACAATAGTCCGTTCCATTCCAAACGGCCCATTGTCGCTAAATTCTTATTACTGTATTAGGTTTTCACTGCACAAATTGGCTTTTTCGATTTTGCTCTCTTAGCGGCTGATTGCTTTAAAGTGTTCTTATTGATGAAAAACGTGCTTTGCTTGACATGTGGCGCATTTAATAAATTGGCCGTAACAAACTAAACCGTAAAGTATTCTTCTACAGTAATAAGCCGTAAAGCAAAAATGCGTCATTTGGAATGGAACAGACTATAGGTAGAATTTGACTAAATTCGTTAATATAATTGAATTTAATTTAATTGATTAAATTTAATTTTTCAGTTTATCTGATTCAACATTTTCTCTTTGCATCTTATGGGGAGTTTCAGGTATTGGATATTGCGTCATAGCCATCGCTTTTTACACCGATTTCTTTTACAACGTGATCATCGCCTATGCTTTACACTTCTTTTTCGCTTCGTTCACCAACAAACTTCCGTGGAGTTCGTGCGATCACGAGTGGAATTCGCCGACTAGTTGCACGTCGCCGTCCGATTATTGGTATCCATCGAATGAGTCGACAAATTATTCGCAATGTCTACAACCGATCAATTATTCACTAGCCAATCAGACGCGCTTATTTCCGGCTTCGGAAGAATACTTTTAGTATGTAAAAAATCTCCAGGGGCGGATTTAAGGGGGCGCGGCAACGGCCGCCTCCCCCATTGACCAAAAATATTTGGCGATATAAAGAATGGATACGTAATTTGCAATGATTTTTGGCCGACAGAGATAATAATTTATCAAATTTTTCCGGCGCTTCGCGCCGAATCTTACCTATTAATGACATTTATTTACTTTCTTTGCGACCTGAAAGCCATTTTTCGCTCATAAGATAAATTCCAAAACAATTTCAAGGGCGGAAATAGCTATTTCATCATAGATTTCTTCTATTCATGAGTAATGAAAAATTTTCGACGTTCGACGTCAAAGGCTACAAATAGAGGAAATCGAGCAGTAAATCAAGTTTCTAAACGCCCGTCAGCCTAGATTTCGAAGTTTTCCAGTACTTCGCGCCGGAATTCCGCTAAATTCAAAGAAATTTAATGATTTGTTGCAAAAATTGTCAAAAATTTGAAAATTTTTGAGATAATGTGACGTAAAATAAAAAATTTTTGAGGTAATGTTACGTAAAAAGTGACTTCAAATAAAAGTAGACAATGTAAAACGTCGCAAAAAGGTTATTTCGCGCGTGATGGACAAATTTTGGGGCCTATTTGTGACTGTTTTTGGAAAAGTTGGGATACCGATCCCCCGTACCCCTTAATAAAATCCTAGATTCCCCACTGAAAATCTCCAACTGATAAATCGAAATTTCTTTTTTTGTTTTTTATATTATCAATCAAATTCTTAAGTTCTTCGTTTCATATTTATTCATTGAAGACCAAACGAATCGGAGAGGAAAATTAATTTTGGCTTCCGTATCGTCATTGTTTGAGCCGTAAATGGAAAATTATGCATATGCTCTGTTGTCATTTTTGCTAGGTACTAGAAAATAATTTAAAAGGGACTTTATTGAGCAATAAGCGTATTTAAATTAGAAAGAGGAGCGTTAAGCTAAAATTTTCGCAGCAAGTGGTGGGCACTTTATATTTATTGATTACAATGCAGCAGTTTAGTGCAATAAATAGCAAGAAATGATTTTATTCGTTTTTGTTACTTTATATATTACCTTTAGCAGAAACTTATACTAAATCGTGAGGTGATTACAAGGTTTACTGATTTAAGTGGAACCGCTGTTTGTTTCATTGTATTGCTTAACATCATACATGTAACGACTCGATATTTTGGGTGGGGCTCCAAGCCACTTTTAGGGGCAGGGTTAATAACGCTATTTTTTTTAAGTGGCAAGAAAACACCCAAAAAACACGCAACTTTTTGCAAAACATTGTAGGGTAAAAGATTTTCTGACTTTGGTGGAACCGAGGTTATCTATTGGTTGGGGAGTCCCCCAAACCCCTGTCATGCTTAACTTTTATCCGGATAGTTTAGCTGGCTCAACTTGGGAAGTGCAGATCGCAAATAAAACAATTTATGCAAATTTAAAAGTAAATCGCCAAAAATTATTTGTTTTTCATTCGATAAAGGGTGTCAAACAGCGATCGTAAATGGTGGAAGACTTATTTATTACTGTCTACTTTATGTTCTATTCTTGCAGCCAACTGATTTTTTGTCAGTACACTTAACCATTTTACTCCAACATTTTTGTGGCTTTCCATATGCGTTCTTAGTGCATCACTTTTGAAATACTTCTATTTAGCAAACAAGTTTTGGGACTCAGAGACAAAGACAATATGATCAAAGCAAGTATAACCGAACCTGGTGTTATTAAATGGCAGATTACCTTATGCTTATTGGCTGTCTACTTAATTTGCTACTTCAGCTTATGGAAGGGTATAAAGATGTCCGGAAAAGTAGACGATTTGCATAATTGACTATTCAGTAATCTCATGTATGCATTAGTTTTCTTTTAGGTCGTTTGGTTTACGGCTGTTTTTCCGTACGTTGTTTTATTCAGTCTTTTGATTCGCGGAGTCACTTTGCCCGGCGCAGCTGAGGGCATAAAATATTATTTATATCCAAATTTATCAAAACTTTCGGATGGTCGAGTAAGTAATATGGCAATATAAACAATAAAACACTAAGAGATATAGGAAGCCATGACGAATTTATGAATAAATTGGCATACTTTCTTCTTTCTCAAAAGGAATTAAGCTTATTTAGTGAGCACAGTGCCAAGGATCGAATCGGAAAATTTTAAACGAAAGCAAGTGTCATATCGGATAGAAAGATGTGACCGAAATTTTAAAGCTCGTTTGCTGTTTAAAGAATGGACCTTTCCTGATAAACTAATAAAAAATACGGTATCATGCCCTATTCATCATTTCTACGTTTAGATCGTTCTCTTATCAAAAAGATTTTATTTCTTGGTGTATTCATCTTCGATTTGGGTCAGTTTCTTTGAATAGCACCATATGCTAAAATTGCGTTCCGTATGGGAAACACTAAATATGGCGGCAATTTCTATGAAATAAAGCTTTTAAGTGATGCTCTATTGCGAAAACTTATTTATGAATCTTAACCCTGTTTGACTATATTGTTTTTTCGGTATCAGAGAGAATATCGTAATTGCTCTGAAAACACGTGATTCCTTTATACCGATGCTATAAAGCAAAAAATTACTTCTAGGTTTGGTTAGACGCTTCGACACAAGTTTTCTTCTCGCTTGGACCCGGCTTTGGAGTGTTACTCGCGTTTGCGAGCTATAATAAGTTTCACAATAATGTATACATGTAAGAATTATAGGTTTTTATCATTTTCATAAATATTTTGTTTTATTTGTTTTTTCATCGTTTTTTCAATTCTTTTTTTACTATCTACTTACATATATAATACCTTTTTAAAATTAGAAAATTCAAATAAGTTAATAGAATTCAAACAATGATTACGTCCAGAAAGTCATAAAAATTATTTAATCCTTTTTGTCTTTCGTATGCTGGACTAGAAAGTATAAAGAAAGTAACATACTCATATTTTGCTTTAAACAACGATAATTGAGCCGATTCTGTTGATTGATCGAAATTGAAAAACAAAGCTAGATAAGCCATAAAAACGCATTTTCAATAAATATATAGGAAGCAAACAGAATGAAACGAAATTTCGGAGTCTTATTATCATTTTAAAGCAAATTTGTTTATCCCAGAATGCAACAGCTGATATATGATTTTAATTTTGAGGGATGCTCTTGTTACGAGCACGATCAATTGCGCCACTAGTTTTCTAGCTGGTTTTGTGATATTCTCAGTATTAGGTTACATGTCCTGCAAATCGGGAAAGCCAATCGAGAAAGTTGCGGACCAAGGTTAGCTCATTGAAGTTATCTGGATTTCGATAGTAGAATGGTTTAAGTTCTGGGGTTGGGGATCCAAAGAGTCCTTCCAGACCGAAATAAATCATGAACGAGGCAAGGCAAGATTAGCTTTCGACGATGTTTACAAAACTCTATATTTATTTGCATAAATAACTTGGGAAAAACATGAAAAATATTATTTATGAATAGTGGGTTGTGGGGTTTTCTGATTTTTGAGCCGAAGTCCAACGCTAATGAGCGATCTCAGTGTTCGGCTTCTTATTGACTTTAACCCCATGATAAATACCTACATTTTTTGGCATTATTGTGATATCATTATAGTCGTATTAATAGTTATAATTATAGTATTAAAAGGTTCTTGAATTTTTGATAAGCGCAAATAACTGCTGCAATTTAGCAATAATGTTCGATCTTTTTTTGGAATTTTCCACTTTTTCCTGCAATCGCAGTTTTCCTTCTCAGAAGCCGAGGGGACAATGATATCCGCATTCTTGTTAATGACTCGTGGTATGCACTATGATCATTTAATCCAGAAGAATCAAAAATAGTTTCAAAAGATTGTTTGTGTTCGCTATTACAACTTGTACTCTTTAGTCTGGAATAATTATCGATTTTAATTAAATATCCTAAGAGATTTGCGAAATTAAATAAAATTGAAATAAAAAATAGAAAGCATTATTTATTGGCGTTATCCGATAAAGCACTTAAAACTTTAGTAGCTATAATTTTAATTTTTTTTATCATTTTCAGGACCTGGATTAGTGTTTGTCGTATATCCAGAGGCTTTGGCGACCATGCCGGGGTCAACAGTATGGTCACTTCTCTTTTTCATGATGCTCCTAACTCTGGGTCTTGACAGTTCGGTATGCTTAGATGCACACGCTTGATTTATTATTATGATTTTCTAGCTTGATGCGATTGTTTTTTGAAAAATTATTATTATTTCAAATTTTTCCTATATTACTTAATCCCTTACACAATTACGCATAAATTCGTTTACAAAGTTTGGCGGATCTGAAGCAATAATAACGGGTCTCAGCGACGAATTCCCGATTTTGGGCCGACATCGCGAAATTTTCATCGCCATACTTTTTTCCGTCTATATGCTTATTGGTTTACTGATGTGCTCTGAAGTGATTGAAATAATGCTTACTATTTTTCCCTTATTTGCACAATTTTATCTCTCTTAAATTAACCTGCAGGCTGGTTTGCTATTCGTTGAATTTATGAGTCACTACGCCGCCTCTTGGGGTCTCTTAATCGCCGTATTTTTCGAGACAATGGTCATTTCGTGGATTTACGGTATTTCTAAGAAATAAATTTTCGTAGATTTATGGTATTTATAATAAATGAATTCTTAACATTAACAAAAAGGCTGATTGTCGTTTTAATTTTAAAAAATTACATTTTAAAATCGAAATTAATTGAGTACGGAAGCATTTATTCTTCATGTTTACGCTTTTGAAACTTAGAGGAGCAATAATTCTTTGGTGGTCAGCAATGATTTTGTGAACAAAAGCCTCATTGCGACGCCGTTTCTTATCAAAAGCTACTTATTGGATATCAAAAATTAAATTTCCTAAAGGAAAGAGTTTAAGAAATGCAATGCTAAAATGTCACGGGAAGCACTATCGCAACAAATATAAATGCAATTCAGGACAAGTGGACAATTTTTAATCTCACTCATGTGTATCCCATCAAAAATTACTGAATTCAGCGTTTTTGAATTTTTTTTGGATGTCGCAGCAATTTGGAGAATTTTTCGCAAGCTGTGAATGATTATGGTTACAAATCGAACTGATCTCGTTTGCGAATCCATACTTTTTTGCAATCCCCGAAATGAAAAAAATGAAAAACATTTTTTTGTATTATGGATTTTCAAATATTTGGATTTTTTCGGATATTAGGTAAAATTTAGCGTTTCTTGACGCACGAAAACACATCGAAATTTCAAAATTAATTTCATTCCCAACGAAATTTTACCTTTCTTCTTTTTTCTCATGCATAAACGAAATTCGTCGTAATATTGCTTGAATTAGGTCTTGACCGCTTTTGTTCCGACATCAACGAAATGTTGGGATTTCGCCCTGGCCGTTACTTCAGATTTTGTTGGGCTTTTGTTGGTCCGGTGTTTCTCCTAGTAAGAAATAATGAATAATTTCGGGATATTAATTATAATAATTTACTAAATTTAATATAATTTTAGAGTATCATAATAATTATTTCTCAATTTTTTCGTTGGATTTTTTATCAGTACAACGTCATATACGGCTTTTTATGCTACACGCCATTGGAAGTCCAAGGATATGCCTATCCGGAATGGCTGAAAGCGGCTGGTTGGATTTTATCGTTCTCTTCGGCTTCCTTGATACCGATAGTTGGCATCTATAAATTATTTACCGCACCCGGAACAACAATTAAGGAGGTGCGAAGTCAATTAATTGTCTACACCTTCAATTTAATTTTGAAGAAATCTATTAAATAATGATTCATACGTGCTAAACTCTAAACGTTTTCTTTGGGGTCTGAGGAATTTCGACTGCCCCTCTAGCTTGACTGTTCGAAACCCCAAAATGCTGCTGACCCCGAAGAAATCTCAGCAAAGGTGCTTTTTAAGCAATTCGAGCGATCCATCGGTGCAAAGTGTCATTTTTGTATTTGTCTATTCAAAAAATAATATAGAGTCATTCTTTTACCATATATATCCTTAAATTTGATTCATGTTTTTCTCTCAATGTTTTTTATTCCAGAAAAAAGCTTCATCACTATCTTAAACAATAGAATTTTGATGCGTTCATGGACAGCGACCGAATTCTAGGGGTCTATGAGGTGTAAAACTGACAAAAATCCCCCAAAAAATTTGCCAAATGTTCAATTCCAGGGGTCTATGGATGTTTGTGGGTCTACTAAATTCTCCTGGGGGCTCAAACCCACAAACCACCTCCACGCCCACGCGTGGTTCCATCGTTTTCAATCCCATTGAAAGGCACTTTACAAAAAATTTTAAAGGCTAACCCACTCGGAATTCCTATACCGTACATTCATAGTAATTGTACTGATTATTAAGAGGGAATAATATTTTTGCCATGATACATTTCACAGTGAAATAGAACAAAATCGAGAAAAATCAATTACCTTCTCCGCTCGTTAAGTTTTTTTTCGTAATGATAAGTTTTTTTCTAAATTTAGTTTTGATATATTTTTGGCAGAAGTTTCGCGCAGCTATAACTCCATGGAAGGAAACTCCGCAAGCGTTAGCTTTCCTAGATCATAATAAGAGAGCGGCGGAGGAAATTGAAAAAGTGACAAACGCTCAACTGATTCACAAGGACGCCGTTTTATGAAAGTTTTTCGCGTTTTGAGCTTGGAACGCTTCTTCAATGCTATATTATTACACTTTATTCACAAAAACCGGTGCAAATAATTAAAACGAGTAGAAATCAATAGATTAATTGCAATAAGCATTAATACTTTTCAAGTATTTAAATTTTAATTGTTTACGAACGAAATTTGATAAAATAAACAACGATTTTTTGTTCTGAATCGAGAACTTGACATACTTTCTATATTTGCATAAATGTTTTACTTTATGTTTGGTGTCTGTGTTATTTAGATTGGCTTTCATATTTACGCAATTAAGCACTTTTGTTTGATTCCGTGCAAATTTTAGCTCGTTGAGTAGACATCATTGCTCGTTTCAGATTTCGTGTTTTAAGTTATTTTTTGATGTAAATGGTATTCATTGGAAATGTTGTGTCCGTTTTCTGAGAAGCACTAACGAAATACTAATGAACATTTGAATCTAAATCTTTCTCGAAATTTTCGAAACTCACGATGTGATCTGACTCAGCTAAAATTATTTTAGTGCAACATTTTTCGTAAAATTTCCAAATTTTCGACAATTTCTTACAAAAAAATGATTAATTATTTTGACTTTGCGAAAATCCTGCTCGAAGCGCAGGAAAATTTGAGAGCTTTCGGAAGAAATTCAATCAGTGGCTTGAGTTATTACTTGATTACCCTTATTTATGCAGTTGAAGTAATGCCTACACAGTCCCATTTTAGCATTGACGCACGATTGAATGTTTTTAAATTTTTTGCTCGGACGAAACTTTGCTTAAATAGCTATTTTAATGCTCCAGAAGTCGTTTTAGAAAACATGAAAATCTTTGTCGTTATAAAAAGTTATTCTTAGTGCAAAAATATGGTTTTCAGGCCGCTAAATAAATACAATTAATGAGTATTATCCGTCGCGCGCCTTGAAGTTTCGTAAAATTACCATCTACGATGACCAAAAATCTTTATCTTGCTAACTACGTAGGGCCAAATGGGGGAAGGAGGGTGTCGCGGATTCTTCTCAGAGCTCAGCGTAGCAGGCACGTAGCTGGCCTTCCTATTTGGTGGGGGGCCAACACCGATTTCGGGGTTGGGGTCTAAGCCAAAAATAGCACAAAATAACGTGTAAAAAGTCCTATTTTTCCGTTTTTTTCTTAATTTTGGGGGGTCCGGACCCCCAGTCCCCCACAACTACGTGTCTGCAGCGTAGGTTCGAATTTGGCGCATCGCGACGTATTTAAATTATTTGAGGATTTGAGTATTTGAATGTGACTTGCTTCTTCGCTAATACAAAAAATTTAATCTAAGTTGAATACAAACCACGAGCTACAAATCTTAAGTCATTCGCAGCAAGCTACAAGCTGCGACACTTTCGTTACGAATCAATCACAACACTACTGTTACTCTCCTGCTGCCGCTGATAGATTTCAATGTTAAACACATCTATATAATAAAACGATACGAAAAATCATACTGAATCACTGTGTCACGTTGTTGTATCATGCTGTTGCTGGTTTTAGCGTTTGGAATATATTTTGCTAAATGTCATTACGCGCAAGATTGTTCATTTGCTTGCTAAGAAAGCGTGATTGTTTTGCGTGGTAATTTCAAAACCGAGCAGAAAATGAATATTTCGCAAAAGGTCATATTTAAAGCTTAGTTTCGTCATTTTTCGCTGAGTAATTAATCAAATTTTGCGTATTTCGCAACAGAGGGTGCCATTCCCAGCCCCCATATATCCGTCCATGATAGATTAAGTAGTCGTTGACGCAATCTTTTTGGCAACTTTATTTGAAACCGAAATGTATTAGGAAATGCTACAGTCAAAAGCTACCGAAATGCATTAGGAAAAGCTACAGTCAAAAGCTATGTACGCGTCTGTCATTGAAAATACGAATAATTTTGTGCGTCACGAATATCGAGATGTGTAGTTAGGTCTTTTATTATAAGATTACGCGTGTACCCCTTCTTTGATTGTACTATTATTACATATTGTGCTCACAGCCACTAGGGCAAACTTTGCGGCTTAACGAGAAAATTTGCATGCCTTGCTATTACGCATTGTCAAATTAGTATCGAATTAGGTCGTCGTCGCTGCCCGTTTTTCCATGCTATAAACCACACGCTTGTGAAAAAATGGACTCAGCCGCCCTTTCTTCCGTATATTGCTTATTATTCTATTTTTCTATTTTAACATTTTGTAATTGCACCGATTCTGGAATTAGCATTGATCTTGTTGATGGGGGTCGAATTCGTATCGAGTCATCCGGGGAATCAACAGACTTCTTGTCCCTCGTTGATCAATACAAAACCTGCATCGAAGCTGCGAAGAGAAGATTTCCTTATCTAGCCGAGCGTTTTAACGATTTTCAGTGAGTGCCTTATTTGGGCTAAACCGCAGAATACGGGTGCCGTCAGAGATTGGTAAAATTGGGTTTAGAAAGTTCGGATTTTTTGCAAAATGAATAGAACAGGCGAAAAGAAGGCACGGAAAAAATAATTAAATTTATACCAATATTGTGGAACGCACGGGACTTTACATTTAAAAATTTAATATTACTAGGAATGAGTAGTTTTTACAGTTATCCCGTCGGTTTTTCCTCTTTATTTTTCTTAGCATGGCCTTAATTTCAAATAAAATCAAATCTTAGGCCCCTAACTATCGCTTAGGTTGACTTATAGCTGCTTAGGCCAAGTTTATAGGCGTTGAATAAAAATTTACATAAATCTGCATTTTAAATTTAGAATAGATTTTTTGATCAGGGCACTAGGTGTGACACGAATAACTATTTTTATCGGAATGCCGTCATAAACCTGGGTCCGGTTTCTATAAATTGTTGCTTAAGCCAGGCTTAAACTGCAGTGTTCAATTTTGATGTATGTTTTTTACGAATTTAGCAGTAAAATCAGAAATGTTTCGAGAAGTAATAGACTGTTTTCAATAAAAATTCCTTTCCCGCGATTTCTTTCATCTTTTTTGTGCGTTTTGTAAACATTTGTGACTTTATTATCCGGTTTTACTTATTTCTAACAACTAATATCCTGCACTTACTGTATTAGTTCGTATGAGCTGTTCAAATAGGCGAAAAATTGCACTTCTACTCATATTTCATCGTCGCAAGCTTGAATTTATCTTCAAACTGTGAATAAGGATATTTTTCTCAGCTTTACTTGTAATCAATCTTTTACTAGAGAGCTACAAGTCAAAATAATTGAAAATTATAAGAGGTGTTCCACTCTCAACTCACTTTGTGCATGTATTGTAGAAAAGCGTTTAGCGAATGCGCATCAGTTTTTGACACAATTTGGCGAAAAATAAAATTACTTTTAGCTTTATTTTATTCTACAGGTCAGTTAATACTAATTCGTCATGTCATTATCATTTTATTTTATTATTTCGATATAATTTTTTCGTATCGTTCGTATCTCACTTCCATATCACATTCATAGGAAATAACACTTCTTATTTTTATCATATAACAGTCTTGTGCTTGATCGATTCTATTTCGAGTGTCTCTAGAGAATTATACGTGTTGTTCATCTTTTATTTTGCAATAGTTTTATTGATCACTGATCAAAATATAATTTTTGCGTGTTAGGCTCGCTATGACCTGTCGTCGTTTCCAAACTTGGCAGAAATATGCTCATCAACGGAAAAAACCCAGTGGACTTACAGAAAATCAAAAACGCTACTTACAGAAACTTAAGGCGCCATGGCAGAAATGGCCGAATGTAAGCGGAAGTAATTTGGGTTCAAGAAATTAGCTGCTGATATTAAATTAAAGAAAATCAAATATATTAAAATTAAGTAAATCGAGGTTATCGGATCAGAGTTAAAGAATGAAACAAATTCAATAAATTAATAAAATAAATTGAACTAGAAATGGGAGATATAATAATTGAATCTTTCGAATGCAATCATTCAAAATGTGCGTATTAGATACTATAATATAAAAGAAATTTAAATCTTAGTATCTTGCATGTGGCCTACCTGACCGGTTTTTTTTAGATAACGTTTACTGTAATGGACGATTAGTAGCAGGGTTAGTAATACGACTTCATTTTGCTTAAGTTAGAAATTAGTTTTTTTGATGATTCTCTGACTTTTTAGTGGGATTTTGTTTAAGGGCGGCCGTCCGTCCAGGGTGGCCGCCACACGTGGGCGTGGCGGGAAGTAGTATGCGCCACCTCCACTCCTCCGAGAGACCAAAATATTCCCCCCCTTAGAAAACCAGAACGTCCCCCAGAATTCAATTTTTTAAATTTTTTTGTTTTTCTCGCAATTTTATGATGCCTGAAAACGAATGGTGCATGATGAGAAACGTTGGAAATGATGTTTCTTGCGCCATACCACCATTTTTAGGGGCGCATTTTTCGACCTGTGTAAAATCTTGCACCTCCAGAATTTTTGGTGCTGCCCACGTATGGTGGCCGCCCGTCCTTCAAGCCTGGCCTTCCGTCCAGAATGGCTGTCCCATGCTGTATCAGCGCAAAATTTGAGCGTGAATTTTCCAGGGCGGCCTACCATCCAGCCTGGCCGTCCATCCAGAGCTTGGCCGTTCATCCAGGATTACCGTCCACGCCAAAATATGACTCTTCAAATATACCGTCCAGGAGTACGGCCGTCCGTCTATGCTTTATTTAGTTTCTATTGATGTCACATATGGTGCAATGTTTATTTGAATATTGCTCGAACGCTGGTTCGCAAAATGCACCTCATTGTTATTTTTCTGACATCCGATGAGAAAAGTGCCTCACTTGTGAGCTGTGGCGGATCCGGGATTTTCACTAAGGGGAGATACCCCTAAGGGGGCGGAACCCCTGACTTGGGCGGAAAAATTAGCAGTTTTAACTCGAAAATCGCTAAAACTCGTTCAAAATCCTTAATTTTGCGCACTATTTTGGGCAACAAAAGGGTGGCCGCCCCCCCCCGCCCCCCCTAAATCCGCCCTTGCTTGTGAGCGTCTTTTTAATTTTGCCTTGCAGCGAAAGGTGTGCGCAGGATGTTTCTCTCAGCAGAAAGCATATTTGTAAGTTTATCACTTATTCTAGTTTTGTTATGGGGTGGTGGCCTGAAACCTCGAATGATTTAGAGAAAGGCAAAATTTTTTACAACGATGCACATTAATTCTTTTACTGTGTCAGATTATTTTAGTATGCAACTAGGAAATGGCAGTCATAATTTAGCTAAATTAGAGCGGTATTTTCTAACAGTTTGCATTTTTGTTTTTTCTCCAATCTAAATCAGCAAGCTTGACAAACAGATATCGATAAATGAGCCTTTTCCGTAGATATTCAAGTTATTTATGTATACTTGATTCGCTTTTATTAACCTTTAAATGCTGCTGACGATACTTTGGTAGCGCCTGAATTTTTGGGATATAAAAATTATTAGAGGTAAAAAATGCCTAAAATCGATGGCACGAAGAAGAACACAATTTTTTGACACTTCTCATCGAGCTCGATCCATAGCATTAAGATTCAAGAGATAAAAACAAAAAGTATTTTGGCGGTCTTATCCTTTCAAATTCTATCTTTCGGTTTAGTAGGGTCCAGACCAGACATGCACGTGGGGGTGGTTGGTAGGCCCCCAAAATAAAAGATGGAAAATTTCATGGATAAAATGAGGCAAAATGAAGCCCCAGGCTGACTGACCCCCTCACAGATTAGCCATGTTGTGCACCTATGGTCCAGACCCCAACATTTTTGTGTACTGATGACTCATCAATCGTTTTTGAACACAGGTGTCGTATGTGATCTATTGAAAAATCGTCAATTTCATTCAGGTTTTCTTATATAGCCTACGTAAAATGCATTTAATTGTATATAGGTAATTTTTCAATTGCAGGCCGCGATTCGTCAGAATCGAGATCAACAGATAAATGCCTATATAGAATGATACGCTTGTGACTCGGCCCTCTTTTTTGTTTATGCATTCGTAAATAATTATTTTACAATATTCGTTCGTTCTTATATTCTAAATTCTAACTCGATTTCTGCGTATAATAGTTCATAAGTAAAAAATTGCTTACAGATGGTTTTTTAAAGATTCTTTGCTATTATAATTATTGTTTTATGCTTGAGGGTTTCTATAAGAAAATATATAAATTAAGGGTCTTCATGTCAAATTAATCGCAATAAATAAAACTTAGTCGAGTATGATAATTTTAGGTAGCAGTAGATGCACAGCAATGCCGATCTGGGAGAGGGAGGGGTGTTGGCCAGCCGGTATGTGGAGTCAAGAATTGAGCTTTTCTAGGTCAAATTGACCTGAAAAATTAGTATGGTCAATGAAATGCACTTTCAAAGAAAATTTTCAGTTTTCATCCATTTTGGCCTTCATTTTCATCAAGAAATTTCCAATTTATTTTCGGCGTCTCTTATCGAGCTATATTTATTCGCATTAGAACATCACGAGAAATAAGCAAAAAAATATTGAAAATTCAATTCTGGAGGTCTGTCAAATTATAGGTCTTCTTCGGATTTTGAGTGTCCAGACCAGACATGCACATGGGAGGGTTATGAAGACATTTAGGCCCTTAAGTAAGAAAATGAGAAAATTCGTACAGTATATGAGGTAAAATGAAGGCTAAAAACGGATGAATCCAAAATTTTCTCCAGAAGTGCATGAAATTGACCAGAAACTGCGGAATAACATAGCTTCAATGCTATTTTAGCATTTATTCATTTTTTGAGGTCACTTTGGCCCAAAAAAGCTTGCTAACTCACCTCCAGACTAGCGTTGGCATCGCAACGAAATCGTTAGTTGCTGGGTAATGAAGCCTCCATACAACTTTGGTGGAATGCTTTTCACTGTCAAAGGATATTTTGACTTGTCCTGGCCAAGAGAAAAATTTTAAGAGAACGTTAATTTCGGTTTTGATCGTAATATTAAAGCGAGTGCGTTTTAAACTGCATTTTTAGCTTCAGCACAAAATTCTCTACCAAAATATCTGAAGGTAATAAAAATTTACAAAGAATGTATCACTCAAAAATGCTATTTAAAAATTAACGAAATGTCAAAAACGTTAACGTTTGCAAATGCTAACCCAGACCGGCTGACCCCCCACGTCAGCTATGCGATGCATCTGTGGTCCAGACTTCCAAGCCCTTGTTTACTTGAGACATACATTGTGAAGTGGATGGGGGTGGAGAAGGGTCCTTCAAAGCCAGAAAATTTTTCACCCGCCCCCCTTAATTTTCAGAAAAAATTGTATTTTTGGCCAAAAATCGGCGGTCCACCTCCCTCCTAAAAATGGCATAAAAAAATCGCTAAAAAAGCAAAAAAATTTTAAAATTTGAATTCTGGGAGGGGTATTTTGATTTCTGGAGGGGGTATTTCAACTTCTGGGGTTGCATACCCCCCAAACCCTCCACGCCCATGTGTGATTTCGAGCCCTTACATGTATGACTGATGACTTGTCAACATAAACGTAGCAAGAGGGGTGGGGATCCCTAGGTCTATCGTCTCCCACGTTCCCTCAAAGTCATAGATTCTTTGCCCCCTCTAACGTTCAGCATAATTTTACGTTTTAAAGCATTCTAGATCCTTTCATTATTAGTTTTGGCCAAAAATTGGAGGTGATTTACGACCCCCCACCACCTCAAAAAGTAGCCGACTACTCGCCTCTCATAATTTTTGAGTCAATAGATGAATACCCTATTTTGAATGCAGGTCTTACGGTATCCATTGTCAAATCGTTAATTTCTTTCAGGGCCCTGATTCGCTCATCGCTGGTGATACGTCAAAATCGCCCTCACAACTTAATGATTATGTAGAATAAGAACATACGATTTGGCCCTCGTTTTCTCGTATGCGCATTCATAAATAATCAGTTTACGATCTTCGTTCGTTCAATCATATTCCAAACTAGCATAGAAAAATGCTCCGATGGAACAAAAAAGATGAATATACTTGGAATTGTGGATTATTAAGGATGTAAAAGGATGGGACTAGGAAAAATCTACCTAGAATCGCAAAATCTGCTAAAAATCACACTTTCTCTAAGCAACGCGAAAAATCGAAGTATATTCTGCAGCCTCTAAAAGAGTGTCTTCTTTAAATAATGTTCAAAGTTTCAGATAAGAGTGTATAAACGAAATCTGTAATGTTTATTTTTAAATTAATGGCAAGTAGCAACGCTGACTAGCTTCGTATCCTGATCGATAGAAAATTAAGTGGTATTGCATTTAAAGTTGTTTTATTTTGTTCTGAGCATTAAAGCAAGCAAAGCAGCGGCCGATTGATTAGTGCACACAATCCTTAAGGGCATGCTAGTGTACCTACATCTAGTCTGTTTCAAGTCAACTTAAGTGTTTCCTACTGTTTTAAACCATTCATTCAATTGGCTTAGAAAGACAGTTAGTTTACTCAACATCATTTCCCATAGCTACTGCGTAGCTAATGTGCTGCTTTTTCAATCATTTTATGGTTAAATATTTATTTTAATCTGTTGGCCGCAGAATATACTTCGATTTTTGCGTTGCTTAGAGAAAGTGTGATTTTTAGCAGATTTTGCGACTTTAGGTAGATTTTTCTAGTCCCATCCTTTTACATCTTTAATAATCCACAATTCCAAGTATATTCATCTTTTTTGTTCCATCGGAGCATTTTTCTTTGCTAGTACCCCGCTTTTAATTAGTATGATTTGAGTACATCAGTCAGTAAACACATACAGTAACATGCCATTATAATGACAGCAGTCCGAGAACACGGAAAGCAATACTGTTCTTAACATCAGCATTATCCTTCTCAAACAAGACAACCTTACATTATTTTAACAGATCAAAGTTTTTCAGCATTAACTTTGCGCAAATTTCAAGTGTAAGGAACACTAACGCTCAGATTTGGAAGTAAAATAAATTTGTAGTATAAACTACATTTTAACAACAAATGATTAGTGCAAAGTTAACACAACTACTAGGTGTAGAGAAAACTAATAGTCAGATTCTCAATTCTGATTTTACGTAGAACATTTTGAAAAAATTAAGCTTCCGCAAGGCTCTAAAACTAAAGTTAATATGCAGTGTAAACTTTAGACAACCACAGGAGTTTAGAGAAAATTTCAGTCGGATTCGTTATTCTGATATTACGATCAACATTTATGAAAAAATTAAATCTCCACAATGGCCCAAGGACAAATAAATATCAGATGTGTTAACGTAGACTCAAGCTACGTTCACTTCGCTTACTTAACCCGAATCTCAAGCTTATGCGCTCACACGGGGTTCTCGCCCTTTTTAGGAGGTCGATCACCAGCCGGCGATTCGAGGGTAAGCGGCCAACCTATTCAAGGTAGCCCGTCCCTCTACGCACGCACCTAGTGAAACTTACTTACTTAACCCCTCTGAGATTGAGTACCTAATTAAAGTAAGTTCCCCGGAAACCTAATTGAGGGCTCAAAAAGATTATTATTTAACTTGTTTTTGGACCGAATTCCGGTGCTTGAAAATATTAAGGGTTCCTAAGTATAGTGTAGCACAAGGACAGAATTCAACAGCACAGAAATTCAACCGAGCCCAGCATTGATAATTAAATAATTAATTTTTACAATATTTTTTGGACAGAAAAATTATGAAGCAATTAAAAGGCGACAGCATGGAGGATACATGCTGCTGACCGTCGTGTTACGCTAAACGGGTAAAATCAAACAATGTAATTAAACAAGGGGACAAAGCCCTGCCAAAGGCATACAACAACTGATGCCAATTGGCACAAACACGAATGATTAAAAACAAAGCGTACGGCGAAAAGAAACGTGCACACTACGCAGGAAAACTAACAGACGAGTTCTGCAGCCAAGCAGATAAAAAGGCACGTACGGAGTCTGCTCACGTACGGCGACGAAAAGAAAAAAAGATAAGCTCAGCGCGGAAGCTGGCGGAGAGGCTCTCAGGCTCAAAAATAATTGTAAAATGTAAAATCTTAAAGTGCCGTCAAAACTGCGCTCGCACGCAGTTTTAACTGATGCGGAAAAAGAGGCGTAACAACACGAACCAAGAGATGAAAAGGATCTATGAATACGACAATAGGCCTATGGGCAAAAGCTTACGGTAAAGGCAGTGGCGGATCCAGGATTTTCCTAAGGAGGGGGCGGTCCCCCTAAGGGGGGAGGTATCCTGACTTAGGCGGAAAAATTAGCCGTTTTAACCCGAAAATCGCTAAAAATCGCTTGAAAATGCTTAATTTTGCGCACTTTTTTGGGCCAATGGGGGAGGCGGCCGCCCCCCCCACTAAAATCCGCCCCTGGGTAAAGGTATATACAAACGAGACAGGCACAAATATGAGACACACACATATGATCTTTTAACACAAGTAAGATATAATAACACACATACCAATTCGTACTCAAGTCGCATTAAGCCCGAGTACCCATTTTCCTATCCCGGATTTTGATTGAAAATATGTGTGGGAATGGAATGAAAAATATGATAATTTTTAGGGGAAGGTGGGTCCCGGGCGACTCACTTAAGCGTTGCGCTTAAGGGTCGTGTATGTGCGTATGGAAATTGAGCACAAGAATGTACATCTGGGGCAATCAATCGGTTTTTTTTCATCTGTTTCAAAAAAAACCCAAACCGATTTTTTTCCCAAAAAATTGTTTCGAGTGTAAAGTTTACAAACATGAGTTTGGCACATACAAACGTACTACAATCAAAGGGCTACAAACTGGCCCAAACCGAATTTATTTACACTCCACTTTCTCTGTTCAGAAGTCGGGAGAGGTCGAATAGGATAAAAATAAAGTACTTTTTAAGGGGTGGCGAACAAAAATATGGACAAACACGTATTTTTTCACTGTCCACCACATTGTAAACTCTAAAAATCTGAACCGAACGAATTTATTTATTGAGTGAAAATAAATTCGGTTTGGGCCGGTTTGTAGCCCTTCGATTGTAGTACGTTTGTATGCGCCAAACTTATGTTCTGCGAAATATTTGATATGATTTACCAATTAAATACGAAAAAAACCTGTTTTTTCGCCTATTTTACACCTCAGATTTCGAACTTTACACCCCCATAAACAACTCAATATTACGTTTTTTTGAACGCGGTTTGCTTCGACGTGTAGCCCTTAAAGATTACTTTATATTTATCTATTTAAATTATCTAAACTCATAACCGAAAAAGTTGGCAGAGAAATCTAGGACAAAATCTGTTTTTTACTCATCCACTAGAGTGTAAAGTTTAAACCCCTGGTACTCTGTCTTAATTGTAGAAAAGTTTGAAGGTCAGATTCGTTATTCTGACCTCACAGAGAACATTTATAGAAAAAATTTATCATCCACGACGCTCTGAGCGGAAAAAATTTTTCAGTGTAAAGTTTACACCTGCACTAATAACGCAATATTGATTGTAAAGAAACAAAATAAATTTTGACGTGTAGCGCTTAAGACGAGGCAGATTTTAAAGGTAGTTACCACGTTCTTTCTACTAAGTGGAGAATATGGCGGGGAAAAAAATATTGTTTGTCTCAGACTCTTTACAATAAAGCGCTTCTAAATTCGAAAATATTACTTTTTAAGAAAAAATAAAAAAAGTTTCTCCTAGATTTTATAACCGTCTACCTTTTGAAACCAATCAGACTGCATAGAATGTAATACTGAGTTAGATATGCTCTTGCACATGAAAACAGTAAAAAACCGTCTAATTTACACTCCTGTGCAACAACCAATGAGTGTAAAGAAATTTTAAGACCAGATTCGTAACCTAATAATTAGGAAAACATTTTTATTAAAATTCATCATCCGTGACGCTATGGGCGGAAAAATGTTTTCAGTGTAAAGTTTACACTTGCACTAATAACGCAATATTGATTGTAAAAAACAAAATAAATTTTGACGTGTAGCGCTTAAGACGAGGCACATTTTAAGTGTAGTTACCACGTTTTGTCTACCAAGTGGAGAATATGGCAGGGAAAAATTTTTTTTGTCTTAGACTCTTTACAATAAACCGCCTCTAAATTCGAGAATATTACTTTTGAAAAAAATTAAAAAGTCTCCCTAGATTTTTTAACCGTCTACATTTTGAAACCAATCAGACTGCATAGAATGTAAAACTGAGTTAGATATGCTTGGCCACATGAAAACTGTGAAAAAACCGTCTAATTTACACTCCTGTGCAACAACCAATGAGTGTAAAGAAATTTTAAGACCAGATTCGTAACCTACTTATTAGGGAAAACATTTTAAAAAAAATTGGCCCTCCGCAAATTATTTGAATTTTTGGTGTAAACTTTACACACTCACGACGCGCTCGGTATTGAGTGTAAACAAGAAAAAAAAATGGGGGCACTAAGTTTTTTTATTATCTACCTTTTTAAAAAAAACCGCACCTCTCAGATGTGTGCCGTTATAGCTGTGAGGGGGGGACACAAATTTCGCACTCGCTGTGAAAAACATATAAGAAAAAAGGATGGCCAAGTATATTATAGGTAGCGCTATCGCGCTACCTATGATTCTATCTGCTTACTGCTGATAACAGTCATAATTAATGAATTACTAGCAAATGGGGCGCTTCGCTGCCCCATCTGCTAGAGTGTTTGTAAACAAATAATAACTTAACCAGTAATTAGTATAAAAAATTGAATGACTCTGCAATGGATCGGCGAGCGGTTTTTATATTTTTGTCTGTGACACGAAGCCCTATATATATTCTGTTTCATATTATTTTATGCGTACATAGATTTTAAGATTTTTTAGAATTATAAGTACCGATTAAGGTAGTTATAATACAACCATGCACATGGGGGGGTTTGGAGGGAGTCCCAACCCCACCCCAGAATGGGAAAATGGAAAATTTGTCGGGAAAATGAAGCAAAATGAAGTCCAAAAATGGATGAAAACTGAAATTTTCTCCAACAGTTCTCCAAATTGACCAGAAACTGAGTAATAACCATAGGTGGGCGGCTTCAAAGGTCTGGGGGGGTGCAAAATTTTTCAAAGCCAAATATTGGCCTTAAAAATAGTGCTATGGCGGAAAAAACACCATTTTTGAACGTTTCTCGTCGATTTCTATCGATTGGTATAAAAAACCCAGAAAAAAGAAAAATTTTAAAAATTGAAATTCTGGGGGGTATTGTTGGGTATTTGCCATTTCTTGTTTGGGTATTTTGCCTTCTATGGGTGCATACCCCCATACCCTCCACGCCCAGGTATGGTAATAACGTAGTTTTTGCGCTATTTTAGCGTTCAGGTCAATTTTTTAGGTCATTTTGGCCCAAGAAGCTCTATTTTGACCCCCCCCAGACCGGCTGACCCCAGATCGGCCATTCTGTGCATTGTCAGATCAATGCAATAATCGCAAGCCGAATATAATGATTCTAAAAATTTATGTTGAAACTTAATTTTGGAAAAGATGAACAATTTTGAAAACAATTTTGGTATATATGCAAGTAGTAAGGCGCGTCACTCTAGGGGGCATGTTGAGAGATACCCTATCTTACATCATTGCGGCCCACTCGCATTACTACAGTATAGGGTGTGTAATATTACGTAGCGGTTGATGAACTATTGGCCGGCGTAGATCGGTGGGGGTGGGTCTATTGTGGAGCGAGCCCGCCCGTTAAAGTAGAGCCCGTGTGTTAAAGACAGCCCGCCACGGTGCCCGCCCATTAAAATATTGGCCCGCCACGGTATAATGGGCCCGCTTGTTAAATGGAGCCAGCCAAAATATAATGGGCCCGTGTGTTAGAATGCGCCCGCCCGGTCGTTAAATGAAAATTTGGTCATTAAAAGGTCATGTTACGAAATAATATGCAGCTAGCCTACCCGTGACCTTGAGCTTTTCTTCATTTTCGTTATTAAATCAATTCAACGAAAACTTGTTGGGATTTTTAAAAGCTACTAAATAAAATGCGCATATGAAAAATAGAGCATTACATAAAATAATTTTATTGAAAGAATACGTGCATGAACTATCATTGTTTACGTGTAATATAGCGATCAATACATGCAGCGATCGAATTTCAAAAAGAATGAACGCGCGGCAAATGCATTATTGTAAGAACCTTTTTAAAAAAAGACAGTGTGGCGATAAAACAAAAATTAAATATACGTTAGGCGCAGCTGAGAATATTAAAAAATAGGTGCAACGCAGCGATCAGATAATTTAAAAAATTTTAAAAACGTGTGACAATAACGCGGTTCATTATTGTAAAAACCATTTTAAAAAGACAGTTTTACGCGGCGATAGAGTAAATATACGTATGCTATATGTAGTTATGATCAATAATGAATAGATGTACAATTTTGCGATCGGATAATAATTTTAGAAACGCGTTACAATAATATGGTGCATTAAATAAAATAAAAAATCAATAAAGAGTAGTATTATTTAGTAATAAAAAATTATCAAAAATAAAAAATGATTTTAGCATTCAAAAAATTTCGAAATTTCCAACATTACAGTTTAAGCAAAAAATTTTTCAAGTCCTCATCGTCGTAATCCAGTGTTTGGCTGAACTGAAACAATTCGCCTTCGTCATTATCGCCATCGCTTTTGCGTTTCTTAGTGGCTGGACTTGTAGAAATAGCGGCCGATGTACCTGCAGTCGTGCTAGTCTCAGGCGAATCGGGCGACTCGGCTACAAAATAATTTTTGAAATTTGTGCGAAATTCTTAATTAAAGCTGATTTAAAACCATAAAAATTTGCACATAAATATTTTAAAATACATAAATTTTTTCTTATTAAGGAATAAATTAAAACGAACAATGTGACAACAATGGCATTATTGCTAAGCAGAATGATTATTGCGTAATCTTTCTGCTAAACACGTACTTCTATTATTTATTCATTTTTCTAGCCTACAAATTTAACAAATCCAAAAGACATTATTTGTACATAAAAATTCAAAAAAGTGGATAACATTAAAAAATTTTTAAGTAATTTCGATGACACTAACTTTATTTTGTACACTTTAAATAGGCAATTCGTGCATCTGAAATTCTAAAAATTTTTAAAGCAATACAAATAAGTATTCTAAATATAACTCACCCAAGTCTTGAGTTTCCGACGCTAGCTGGCGCTTTTTTTGCAAACAACCTCCAGCGTTATCTTCTTCCGATTCAAGATATTCTTTAAATGAATTAAATATGCAATCCAAAGAAGCGTAAGTACATAAAACACAGGTATTACTTATTAGTAAATTAATGATATAAAAGTGCTCTTGAGAAAAAAGCAAAGTGTTATAAAGTTAATTTGTGCGTTTTTTACTTACATAGCGTTAAAAGTTATTATTATTATTATTATTATTATTATTATTATTATTATTATTATTATTATTATTATTATCATTATTATTATTATTATTATTATTATTATTATTAATATTAATATTATTACAATTATTATTATTATTATAACTATTATTATTATTATTGTTATTATTATTGTTATTATTATTATTGTTATTATTATTATTGTTATTATTATTGTTATTATTATTATTATTATTATTATTATTATTATTAATATTAATATTAATATTATTACAATTTTTATTATTATTATAACTATTATTATTATTATTGTTATTATTATTGTTATTATTATTGTTATTATTATTATTATTATTGTTATTATTATTATTATTATTATTATTATTATTATTATTATTATTATTATTATTATTATTATTATTATTTTACTAAAACATCATTTCCAGATAGTTTATTATATCAAAATTCGTTTTTATAAAAAATCGTAATTTACTTTTAATAAAAAATATTCACCATTAATAGTTTTGATGCCGTCCATGATTTCTTTACGAAGAGTCATCCAATTTTGGAACTGATATTCCGACAACGCGATCTCCTGCTTCTTTGCGTTTTTCAATATTAACGATTTTGGCGGACCGTTTTCGACCACAGCTTTCGTGCCGTACATGAGGTTAACTTCGAAAAAATCGCCATCTCCGTTAGCCAACATTGCTGAAATTTTCTTCGAAGCTTTTTCCAAAATTGTGTATTGCGGTCTCGTTAAGTTGACTCCTTGTTGAGTCGGATAAACCGCCGAATTATTGTGGTATGTGTTGCAAATACGAAAACCAATGCTTACGCTCTTGTTCCAATGTGAAATTAAACAGAAGGTGTTGCTTCCCAAATCGTATTCAAAACGCATGCCGCCTGTTCCACAACTCATTTTTCAAAATGTTGAGAAAAAGCGAAAACGACTAAATCTGAATTGAGTAAATTTATGCAATACGAGAGCCAGGAGAGTTGGACCGAAAATTCAATTTGATAAACAGGAAATAGTGCAATAACCTCTAGTTGTAATTATTTTTGCATAAATTTAGAGTTCAAGTAAATAAAATAGGTTATGTCAAACGTAATTCACGTAGTGTGCAGATGGTTTGATATTTGCCGCATATTGTGTAAGCGCAATTTGCGTAAATTTAGAGTTCAAAGCAAATAAACAGGTTATTACAAACGTAATTAATGTAATCGCAGATTGTGTATATTTATCGCACATTGTGTAATAAAACGCAGCTGTATGCTGCAAAATATACATTCAATTCGTCTATTCAAATCCTCAGAGCATTGGTGAATAACAGCATAATTCAATTAAAAAGACAGGAAATAGTGCAGCAACCTCTGACTTATTGATAACCTTCGATTTTAACAGTAAACAAAATAAAATGCGCACATGCGCACCTTTTGAAGCGCCGCAGTTTTCATATTTATTTTATATAATAAAATCTAGAAATTTTCGAGTACCGGAAATTTAATGTAGGCACTGTCAAATGACCAGCATTACGTGTTGACAATAAAAGCAAGGCACGGAGTGGTGCAAGCATATGGAAAAAGATTTCCATATTCAAAATAAAAGGTCAATGCCCTTGTAGACTTCAAATAACAGATGGCATTGACTCGTTTGAAATGGTCGTGTTTAAAAATCATGCATCGAGAATCGAAAAGTTCGCCCATTTGCAAATGTTATCGTTTTTATAAATAAACGAATTCATTATATAAAATCTAATCTCATCATTTTTCGTCATTTCACCAAAATATCTCAACATGAGCAACTCCGATTACGAGCTCTCTCTCGACTACAGCGATTTTTCCGATTCGAGCAGTTCTGACGAATCTTTACCTGATATACAGCTTTCCCCTCGAGATTCTACGATAATTTTAGAGGACATTTCTGACGAGGAAAGTTCAGATTCGTTTGAAACTGCGAGTTTATATACTATTGACGAGTGGAACGCTTCTGACGACGATCTATTTTCTGATGCTAGTGATACTGAGGAACAATTTGGTGGCGATTTTACAGCGGAAAATTATTATAATCTCAGCGATCCGATTGTGCAAAGAATTAAACGTTATAATACAGAGGGCAACGAATATCGCATAAATTTTGTAAATATTCAAGATTTGACGAATTTCAATGAACGTTTGCCCCTAATTTTTGATTCGGCTATTGTTAATATTTTATCGCGATCCGACCCAACTGCGCTTGTTGGCTTACAATTCTTGCATCCCGATTTAGATAAGCCGATATTGCTGCATTTTAGAAATCGACAAAATTTTAGCGGCGAACTTATTTTAGAACAAATCGAGCGTATTTTACAGTCTAATCAGGAAATTAAAATTGATTCAAGCGATGCTACGATAAAGATAGTCGCTGTCACGCCGCCAAACGGTGCTGGACGATACGCTAATCACATTCTTCACGAAAAATTTATGAATCGAGGAGCCCACGGTGGACCCTTTATTCAAATTAAAAATTCTGATAATTTATGTTTAGCTAGAGCGCTTGTAGTAGCAAGAGCTCATTTGCATAGAAACGAATTGAACAGCAAGTGGGAAAGTATTCGTAAAGGTGATTACAAACGTGACAATACTCAGAAAAATAAAGCGCAAGAATTGATGCAGTTAGCTGGTTTAGCGAACCATTCTGGTCCATGTGGAATTGGCGAATTAATTAAGCTGCAGGACGCTATGCCCAATTATAAAATTAAAGTATTTCGCAAAGGCGACGATAATGAATTATTTTTCGATGGTGAGTTTTTTACAAAGTAATTTTTATTTATTGCGTTTTTAATGCATTTTTTACAGGTTCTACGCAGAGCGAGTCGGTTCTGCACCTATATTTGCACGACGGACATTATACAGTCATTAGTCGTATTAAAGGATTTTTCTCTAAAGTTTATTTTTGCGAATTATGTAACGTTGCGTACGATCATCGAGAAGATCATCGTTGTAATCATAAATGCACATCATGTTATACTTCTCCTCCTTGTATAAAATTGGAAATTTTGACATGTTCTAGTTGTAATCGTTATTTTTACAACTTGAAGTGTTTCGAAAATCATCGTAAAATTTTTACAAAAATGTACAAAAAGCGAGCAATAGAAAGCTCGATTTGTATGAGAATTAAACGTTGCAAAAAGTGTGGCAAGCATCTTCGAAGAGCTCAGATAAAGAAGCACGAATGCGGTTATATTTACTGTCGTATTTGCAAGGAGAATGTCTTGGCTAAAGGTTATTTTATTTTATTTTTAATTTTAAAAACAAAATTTATTTAGCGTAAATTTTAGGCCATTTGTGTTACATGTCGAAAATTTCGAATGACGAAGACATTTCGGATTATGAGGATAAAAAGCCAAAACGCGAGAAGGTAGAGTTCGTTCCTCGTTTTGTGTTTTTTGATTTTGAAACAACGCAAGAACGTGTTATAAAAGAAGAGGCTTACGGGCCCGAGTTAGAGCACGTACCTACATTATGCGTTGCTCATATTACTTGCGATGATTGTCGTCATAAATCTTCTTGCTATCGCTGTGGCGAAAAAAGACGTATTTTTATGGGAGAAACGTGTTTAGATGATTTTTGCACTTTTTTATTTGGTATGAAACACGTGATTGCTATAGCACATAACGCGAAAGGATTTGATAGCCAGTTCATTCTTCAATTTTTCTACAAGCAAGGCAAAGTTCCGAAAATAATTAATAAAGGTATTTAAATTTTTAAAGAATTGTTACATTTTTTGTAATTAATTCATATTTTCTAGGCCTTGAGCTAATATCAATTTCATACAAAAGTGTGAAAGTCATTGATTCGTTCAATTTCTTACCTATGAGATTGGCCGATCTACCAAAGACGTTTGGGGTTGATGAACTATGCAAAGGTTATTTTCCCCACGGTTTCAATTTGCAGAAAAATTGGAATTATATTGGCGAGTGGCCTGATCAATCTTATTATTATCCTACTAATATGAAACCTAATGATTATCAAAAATTTTACGAGTGGTACAACAAACAAAAAGGAAAAGTATAATTTATAATTTTTTTTAAATTTCGTCATTTTTACAATTTTTATTTTTAAGACCTTCAATTTCAAGGAGCAACTCGTAAGTTATTGTGAAAGCGATGTTACGGTTCTACGTGAGTGCTGCCTAAAATTTCGAGACTTATTTATAGCCGAAACCACGGTAGATCCTTTTGAACATTCATTAACTATCGCTAGTGCATGTAATAGAGTATTTCGAACTTTATTTCTTAAACCAAACACGATCGGCATTATTCCCAATGATGGTTACAGACGAGAGGAAAAACAGTCTATAACAGCCCTTAAATGGTTAAAATGGATCAGTAAACTTGAAAATAAATATATTTCTCATAAACAAAATGGTTACGAAATTAAAATTGGAAAATATAAAGTCGACGGTTTAGCTGAAAAAACTGTTTATGAGTTTTATGGTTGCTACTGGCATGGCTGTTTAAAATGCATGCCAAAACGTAGCCAATTAACTGCCGATAGAGTAAGGACGGCTAAAGAGGTTTTTGATCGCACAATGGAACGTGCAAGGTTTATTAAGCAAGCGGGATATCAATTGGTTGAAAAATGGGAATGCGAGCTTATGCGCGAGCTTGCAGCTAATTCGCAGATGAAGACGTTTTTCGACACCATAAAAGTGAATGAGCCGCCGATTAATCCGCGGGACGGTAAACTTTAATGTTTTTTTTATATTTTAAATTGTTTAATTATTTTTGCGTGTTTCAGCCTTTTATGGCGGGAGGACTAATGCTATAAAGCTTTATCATAAAATTAAACGAGATGCGGACAATTTTCCATTACAAAAGATTAATTATTTAGATATTTGTAGCTTGTATCCATTTATTAACAAGTATAGCAAATATCCGATCGGACATCCAAAAATTATTACTGAGAATTTCGAAACTGTCACTATAAAAAATCAGTGCTACGAAGGCTTAATAAAATGCGAAATTTTGCCTCCAAAACAACTTTTTCATCCAGTTTTACCGTTTCGATCAGGGGGCAAACTTATGTTCCCTTTATGCCGAACTTGCGCTAATAATCAACAGAACAAAAAGTGTTGCCACGATGATCAGGAGCGAGCGCTAAAAGGCACCTGGATCAGCGTGGAAATCTACAAAGCCCTTGAAAAGGGCTATAAAGTTGTTTTTTAATTAGTTTTTTATTTTTAATGCAATTTATTTTAGCGTTTTTTAGATTCTAAATATTTTCGAAGTTTGGCATTACGAGAAAACTGAGCAATACGACCCAATCAAGAATCCAAATGGTGGACTGTTTACAGAATACGTCAACACATTTATGAAAATAAAAATAGTAAATTAACAAAATGAATAATTTTTAGTCTATACTTAATTTAATATGCTTAATCAATATTTTGTGCGCCGATTTGTTAAAGGAAGCCGAAGGATATCCTTCTCGTGTTAAAACCGATCAGGATAAGTTTGAATATATCAAAAGCATTGAGGATCGCGAAAATATTCTACTCGACGATAGCAAGATTGAAAAAAACGGCGGAAAAAGGGCTTTGGCAAAATTAATGCTAAACAGCTTTTGGGGAAAAGTAAAATCAATTTTTAGTCATTTTAACTTGCTTAATCAACATTTTATTTCAGGAATTTTTCCTAAAATTTATTTTGCTCTTTTTTAAGTTTGGCCAGAGAAACAACTTGGCTAAAACTATCTACTTTAAAGATCCGGCTAAATATTTCGCCCACGTGTTTGATCCCAGCATAACAGTAACTGCTATTCACATGATTAGCGAGGAGATCGTATCAGTGACGTATAAACAAAACGACGATTTCGTTGACGTTATGCCCAACACAAACCCCGTCATCGCAGGCTATACCACAGCGCAAGCTAGGCTAAAACTGTATTCCTACATCGAGAAGCTAGACACACGCGTATTATACTTTGATACAGACAGCATAATCTACATTTCGAATCTCGATAAGCCGATGGAGTATCGTGTGCCCATTGGCAGCTGTCTGGGGGACATGACTGACGAACTTGGCGAATATGGCGATGGATCGTATATAAGCGAATTTTGCAGTGGCGGTCCAAAAAATTACGGATTTCGCGTTTTTAGCACTAAGACTAATTCGGACAATTTTGTACATAAAGTTCGAGGAATCACTTTATCTTATTTAACCGTAAAACGTGTTAATTTTAAATGTTTGCGTCGCATGGTTCATTTGTTTGTAAAGCACGGTAGTAAGGACGAAATTTCCGTAGTTTCGAGCCGTATACAGCGTAAAAAAGAAGGCAGAAAAGTCGTTACAAAATTAATGCCTAAAAAGTTTCGCATTGTATATGATAAAAGAGTTATACGTAAAAATTTTTCGACCGTACCGTATGGTTATTGATTACTGTAGTATTGTACTTGTATGATGTGCATAAAATGTATTTATAATAGATTAACCAGGTAATAAAATTAGTCTTTAGAAATTTTTATGCAGTGAGCAGGCGGTTTTACAATTTACGCTTAAGAAAATAAATTTGGACTATAATTCAAAAATGAAAAACTCTTTTTTGAAATTTATATTCATTATAACGACTAGCGTTTTTGCTAATGATTGGCGATCGATACCTATTGATCCATTGAAAAATTACGAGTTAATAATAACTCATTCTCCGAGTCCCATTGAAAAAATAGAATTTATAGCCAGTTGTTCGGAAAAGAATCTATCTCTTCGTATTCCTAGTTACGTTAACAAAACGGTAGTGTACAATTTAACTACAGCTGAGCAAGAGAAATTTGCAAATTTTATTGAACAGAATAAACATTGTCCCGCGGACAAAGGGAGAGTAGACGCTTTCAATGACAGAATAATATCGCATACACCTTACATATTTATTCGCTGTGGTAGAGTTGCAAAGTTTGTTAGCATGGAAGTTAAGATCATTCAGACTCGATTACTCAAAAACTCTTTTTTTGCTTGGAATTTTGAGAATGAATAAAAATTCGGAATGCAAAATTCAATAGAATTTCGTATAAAATTGCTCGCAAATTGAAATACACCATTTCTTCACTTTTATCGATCTTAGACATGGACGTTAAATGGAAACATCCTTTCAACTGCATAGTTTCGGCTCCTACAAAATCCGGTAAAACCGAATTTGTTAAAAAGTTTGTACAATTTTCGAATGAAATGATGGATCCGCCTCCTTCGAAAATTTATTGGTGTTTTACAGAGTGGCAGCCGTCCTATGAAGCTTTGAAAAATGTTAATTTTATAGAAGGAATCCCAAATTTAGATGATTTAAAGGCAAGCAGAAACGAACCAAAATTGATAATTTTTGACGATTTGATGTTAGATACGAAATCCGATTCAAGATTAAATGAACTTTTTACAAAAGGCTCTCATCATTGGAATTTATCAATTATACATATAGTTCAAAACGCATTTTTCGATGGATTGAGAACGAGCCGAATCAATGCGCAGTATTTAGTTTTAATGAAGAATCCGAGCGATCGGCTTCAGATTCAAACATTAGGTAGACAAATTTTTTCCAATTCGAAGCATTTCAGCGAAGCCTTTTTAGATGCAACGAAAGAGCCATTTGGGTATTTATTGATTGATTTATCTCAAACTACGCCTGAAGACATGCGATTGAGAACAAATATTTTTCCTACAGATGATAAAAATTACGTTTATGTGGCAAAATAAATATAATCAAAAGTCTCAAAAGTTCATTTTGATTAAATTAAAGCATTGCAGACGGTTTTCTTTATCGATTTCTCTCTAAATTATGGAAAATAAACGAAATGGTCTTTTACACAGCGTTTTACGGCAAACATTTTCTAGTTCGAGATCAGTAAATTTCGTACTAGCATCGCCTTTCCTAGCCCTAATATTCTTTCTAGCCTTCATTACTGCCCTTTTTCACGATATACACGCCAGAAAACGTATAAGTAACGTATGCAGCCGAGAAACCAATTTTACGATTTTAGTGCATACGCCAAGCAGATTGAATAGAACATCCATATACGGCTTTAATAATGAAGAGAAAACTCGTTTATTAAATTTTATTGAAAACAACATCGATTGTCCTTCTGGAAAAGGGCGAGAATTTAGACTAAAAGGCTGTTTTAGACTGATTATATATAATCCAGACATATACATTTGCTGCGCAATTGATGGTTTATTTATTAGCTTACACATTACGTCGATGAATTTTTCGTTCAAAGACACAAGGCAGTTGATACCGATATTGAATAAAACCAGTTTTTGAAAAAAATATTTAAGTAAACGGTGTCGTCTTTTAAATTCATTTTATTCGATTTAATCGTTTCGAGTCCAGTCGCTTCTTCAGTAATGGTCGCTGCATCGTTTGAGCTTTTTGTTCGAATCATTCAGCAAAGAGCAAGAGGTAAAATAATTTAAAATACTTTACGAAAAACATAACATTTTTTTGCATTTTTTCAAGCGATCTACGTATTAAACTGCGAAAAAGCGCTTCTTGCTGACGTCTTTTGGACTCGATTTTCTACTGAGGCAAAAGCAGCGTATAAAGAAAAAGCAAAAGCGTACAATGCGAGCAATGTATTATCAGGCCGAAGGCGCATGTCCGCATTTTGGTATTTCGCCAATGAGGTTTTGACTGAATTGAAAAAACGAGATTTAAAGGCTGGCTACCTACAAGGACTGTACAACGATTTAGACGAAGACATAAAACTCAGTTTTTTGGATTTGAATGCTGATAATGTTTATTATCGAAAAAGCTGTTTTAGAGAAATTTTGATCAATGAAGCGGATTTCTTGCTGCACTAAATTTATAAATAGATGTTGTAAGTAAAAATTTATCATTTTTGCATTTTGTGCTTGTGCTGTCATGTCGCATCGATTGTACGATAATATCAATGAGTTAAAAGTATTAGCCAAGTGCAAACCTTGTCAACGAAAAGCATTTTTAAATAAAGCCAATAAAGAACTAATTTATTGCATTTCTGACATTTGTTATAATATTTTGCGTGGAAATATTACGCTAACTACGTCGCAAAAAAAGCAGTTGAAACGATATCAACGTAATATTCGCTACTTGGGTACTAAGAAAGGAACAAAACTTGCTGAAAAACGTTCAATTATTCAAAAAGGCGGATTTTTACCAGCTTTATTAGCTCCTTTGCTCAGTATCGCAACTGGTTTGCTAAGTGATTTAATAATAAAACAATGAAATTTACAAACAAAATGGTACTTGTACCGCAAGATGTCCTTGCTGGGCAGTTGAGCGTTGAAAAATCACCGTTACAAAAACAAATTGATGAGTTTAAAAACGAAATTAAAAAGATTTTGGAAAATGACGAAAACCCCGAGCGTCAGTTTCAGCTGTATTCACAACTTTTTCGCAGATATTTGAATTTAGAAGCTGAAAGTCGTCAACCTCAAGCTGTAAATTTTAAGCCAGAAGAAAAAGGTGTTACTGCAGAAGAACCAGATTGGTTTAATACGGTTTTATCTAGCCTCCCAAAAAGTAAACAAAAACAAGCGCAAATGTTGATTTCTCATATAAAGCGCAGCAAAATAATTAATGTAAAGGATAATGGAGAAATTTTGATTAATGGACAGTCTGTTCCACATTCTCATATCGTCGACTTGATCAACGATTTCAGTAGAGAACGCGTTAAAGCCGAGCCTCCAATTGGAGCGTCGGAATTCGCCCATGCTTTATTTCAGGAACACGTTCCAAAAGAATATATTGGGAATATAAATAGGAGAAAAATGTTGACTGAAAAATTATATAAAAGAGAACCGAAAGCATCCGCGTCAGTTACGGAATACGATTCGGCAACAGAAGGTTCTGCCGCAGAAACTATAAAACCTGAAACAACGCCTAAATTGATTAAAAATATACGAAAATTTAGAAAATTATATAGATATAGCCCATTATACGATGAATGAAAAACTATTCCAATCTATTTATAGTAATTTAGATGATCCTTCGTCTTTTGCGAGTGCTAAATTGTTATATGATGCTGCAAAAGCTAAAGATCCGTCCGTTACATTAGTCCAAGTTAAAAAATGGTTATCGTCTCAAGATACTTACACTTTACATAGACAAGCTTATCGCAAATTCAAAAGAAATAAAATTTACGTATTTGATATAGATCATCAATGGGAATTGGACCTCGCTGATTTAACATCATTAGCCGATTTTAATGATAATTTTAAATTTATTTTAACGTGTATTGACGTACTGAGCAAATACGCGTGGGCTATACCTCTTAAAAGTAAATCTGGTACTAACGTCTCGGAGGCATTTAAAACCATAATTTCCGAAGGGCGAAAACCTTGGCAAATTCGTACAGATAAAGGAAAAGAATTTGTTAATCGAGAATTCCAAAAGCTTCTAAAAGACGAACAAATTGATTTTTTTACATCTCAAAATGAAGATATAAAATGCGCTGTTATAGAAAGATTTAACCGCACATTAAAAAACAGAATGTTTCGCTATTTTACTGATAAAGGGACGCATAATTGGATCAACGTCTTGGATAAATTGGTCAAAAATTATAATAATACAGTACACCGTTCGATTAAAATGAAACCAGCGGATGTTAATGTCGACAAAGTTCAACAAGTTTTGGAAAATTTATACGGAAAAATACAGAAAATAAAGAAACCTAAATTATTACTCGGGGATTACGTCCGAATTTCAAAGCATAGACAGATATTTGATAAAAGTTACAAGCCTCAGTTTACAGAGGAGATTTTTAAAATTTCTCAGGTCATTCAACGTCGAACCGAACCAGCGTATAGACTCATCGATTTAAGCGGCGATAATATTGTGGGTACATTTTACGAACGGGAACTCTTAAAAATTGAATTTAACGAGAATCGCGCCTTCAAAATTGAAAAAGTTATCAAAAAACGTCGTTTAAGAAACGGACAAGTTCAATTGCTAGTAAAGTGGTTCGGATATCCCGAAAAATTTAACGAGTGGATCTTAGAAACGGATTTAGAATGAATGGTTACGAAATTGGAAATATTATACAGAAAGACACACTTTTAAAGCGCATTTTCCTTGGTATCTATGCTAGTGATAAACTTCCACGAAAAATACCATTCCGACCAGCCGCGCTTATTGCAAATATTGATCGTCATTATCAAAGTGGGCAACATTGGGTCGCATTTTACTTTGACTCGAACGGTAACGTCGACTATTTTGATTCGTTGGGATTGGCTCCTTTCGTAGAAAACTTTGTTCGATTCATGGAAAGAAATAGCAAAGCGCAAAATCGCAATAAGATACGCTACCAAAGTTCATACAGTGCAACCTGCGGATTGTACTGCATTTTCTTCTTGTTCCATCGATGCCGAAACATTACTATGAATTCGATTTTTGAACATTCTACGCCAAATTTAATGCATAATGATAGTATTATATGTAACTTTATGCAAAATATTTATAATATATGCCCGAGTTCATGTTGTTTTAAACCTGATTTGCAACTCTGTATTCCTTACTGGAAAATGAAATTTATATAAAGCAGATATTTTACGAATTTATTCATTTGTGAAAGTTTTCTCTTAGCAAATAGGCATGTTAGAGCACGGTCAATTTTATATTACCTTACCTAGTAATACCGAAAAGGATAGTACAGCTTCTGATTTTAGGGTCACCTTGCCCAACAGAATAAGATTAGAAGGTGACTGGGAAGTTGGTTTAGTAGAACTCATTTATCCTTATTCTTGGTATACGATTAAGCAAGGTAAAAATTATATAATGTTGCATGTGGAATCAAACTTTGAAAGAATTGATTTTACTGCTGGAAATTACGAAACAATAGAAAGTCTTGTTACTGCTATTAATACGGCCATTTTGAAGAGGTTGAAAGAAATAAAATTCGAAAATGCTGTGCAAATAGAGTATAATGATTTCAATAACCAAGTGATTTTTACCATAGATTCCTCAATTGTTGAAGGAGTATATGCGAATAAGCAATTGTCTGAAATTCTAGGGTTTGGTCAACCAATATATAAATTGACATTGGACGCCGAACCTACTAGAGTATTCAGTAATAACAATACACTTGTTCAAACGAAGTATAAATTAAAATCAGACAAGAAACTTATTAAAGTACTTAGCACTAATGCGCCGGATATAAATAAGAATAATTTTGAGACAATGTACGTGTACAGTAACATTGTTGCAAATCAGATCGTTGGAAACGTAATGGCGCCACTTTTGCGTACTATTGATGTGCAAGGAAAGTTTGGCAGTGTTATAAATAAAACATTTGATTCTCCACATTACATTTCAATCCTTAAAAAGGATATCGACAGAATTGAAATTAATATAAAGACAGATTCCGACGAATTTGTTTCATTCGAGTTTGGGAAAACGATAATAAAGCTCCATTTTAGAAAACGCTCTCATTACTTTAATATTTAAAATGCATGTAGTTTACGTACCAGATAGTGCAAACGATTGGCTAGAATTTTATCAAAGTACTATAGCAACCAACCCCCAGTATCAGCTAGGAGGAGCTATTCGTGGTTTTAAAGCATATGCACCTTATCACAAAGGTGCAGGATTAGGCAGCTTTTTCAGGGGACTGTATAGAATAGCTTTACCATTCTTGAAAACAATTGGAAAAAACGTTTTAGTCAGTGGGTCCAAAATTGCTGCTGATGTAGCTAGTGGACGTAAATTAAAAGAAAGCGCAGTGGAGCATAGTAAAACTGGTGCTGCTCAGGCGTTACGTGAAACCGCCGATCGTATTCAGTCTGGAAAAGGGATAGGTCGACTTAAACGGAAAGCTCAGATTAAAATCCTTAAAAAGAGAAAGCGTTCTCGAAAACCATCATTTAAAAGAATAAAATTACTTAAATCAGTCGGTTCAGACATTTTTGCGGATTAATTATGAGTAAATTATTAGATGAGAATTCGCTCCCAAGCAGTAAGAGCGAACTAGATCTTTTTACTGTACCTACGACTCAAGTTGCTATTCGACGTTCATTTTGGTCCGAAGTTCAACTTCAAAATCCGTGCACAAATGATGGTCCTTATGAATTTCGTATTCCTCCTGATATGTATATGCTAGATTTATCAAAAAATTACATTTATTTCGTAATTCGAATCACCAAGCCCGATGGCTCATCATGCAAAATTACAACTGCAGCAGACGGAACACAAGCGGGCGATTTGGTGCTGCCTATTAATCTTATCGGAAAAACGTTTTTTAAACAAATCAAAATGTACCTCAATGGAAAGCTAATTTCTGATAGGTAAAAAATTAAAAAAATTAAATTTAATCATTTTTAACTTTTTTTTACTTTTTTAGTGGCGACAGATATGCTTACCGATCTTTTTTGGAGACTGAGCTAAATTTTGGTAGAGATGCTAAGAAAACGCAATTACAAGCTGCAATGTACTACCCTGATATCGATGAAAATGAGCCAGTCAAAAATCCTGGTTTTAAAACTCGTATGAGTATTTTCAAAGATAGCGCATGGGTTGAATTAATGGCGCCAATTCATGCCGATTTGATGTCTCAGGAAAGATTTTTAATTAATCAGTGCGAATTACGCTTAGAATTATACAGAAACAGCGACAGCTTTTGCTTAATTGATCTTGACAACAATCCAAGACTCAATTACAAAATCGAAGTCAAGCAAATGTGTTTTTATATCAAAAAAGTCGAAGTTGCGGATGCAGTTTCATTAGCTATTGAATCGATGCTACAAAACACCACTGTAAAATATCCAATACGTAGAACACAAATAACGAGTCTACATATAACGGAAAATCGACGTTCGACGCCTCTAAACTCACTTTTTTCCGGCGCTCTACCAAGGCGTCTCGTCGTTGGTCTTGTTAACGCAGAAGCAGCTAGAGGGTCTTACAAAACATCACCTTTTCAATTTCATGATTTTGGCATTTCCGAAATTAAAATTACGAGTGGTACAGTAACACTACCTTCAACGCCGTACAAGTTAAATTTTGACGAAAATCAACAAATCCGATCATTTGTGCAGTTGTTTGATGGCTTAGGAATTTCGCAAGATGATAAAGGAAATATGATTAGTTTAAATCGCTTTAAAAATGGTTGCGCTTTTTTTGTTTTTGAATTGAGCGCGGATGGGGCGGACAATAACACATGGGAGCTAATAAGGGAAGGAACCACGAGCCTCGAAATTGTATTTCATAAGGCTTTGCCGGCGGGAGGGGTCGAAGGCATCATATATGGCGAGTTTGATAGTTTAGTAATGATTGACCATTCTAGACAAACATTTTTCGATTTTACGGTGTAAAGTTGCTTTTGTGTGCGCAAAATTTGTATTTTGTTGGTTAATGAGAAATTGAATAAAATGATTTTTTTTGATACGACACAAAATGCACGAGGTACTTTTGTACAAAGAAAAGTAGGATTAATCGGTTGTTGCTAGGAAACGGTCACGTGATTTTTCATAAAATTTACTATTTATGCAAAGTTTTTCAAAATTTTTCATTTGAAATAAACTTTATAGAAAAGTGCAGTCGCTTCTTGAATTTTTTCCTCGACGATAAAATGGCTCATATTCCACGTTCAGACTTTAATTTGGGAGAGAATGTGTATTGCCTAGTTTCACATTGGAACCAAGCAGTAAGCATCGGATTTCGTGTTTGCGAAACTTTTGAACCAGACAATGGGCGTATTTACCCTACGAAACAAGGAATTAATTTAGCACTGCATCAGTACAAAAAATTGTTACCCTTTTCCGACAAAATTCTGGCATCATTACTTTTCAACACCTTATTGGAAGATATTGATTTACTCCAAAATACAGTCGCTACCGTCGAGAAGAATGGTTCAAAAAATACTTTTGTTTTGAAAAATAAATCAAAAAATCAGAAAATTGCGTTGACTACGATTCAATTTCAAAGCTGGCAAATGCAACAAACAATGATTTTGAAGGCGATAAAGAAAATTCAAGGTACGCGTGAATTATTTTTTAGTTTTTAAAAATCGCTCAAGTTATCCTATTATAGATTCTATCGATTCAATGACTGAAAAACCAAAAGCAGAGGAACCACAACCAAAAAAGCTATGCATCGATGAAACAGCAGGTAAAATATTTCTTAGTTTTACCTATTGTGATAAGATTATAGTGCATTTTCGATAATTTTAGTCGAAACTTTGAACAACGATTCGGCACAAGAAGACTGCTGGTGGAATGATAATGAAACGCGTTTTCCGTTTTCTCAAGATATCTATTATGATTTCGAGAGATACAATTAACAATACATATGCTTGAATACCTACATCGTTCTAAAAGTTAAAAATCGTCATATTTTTTATTGAATATTACTTGTACAATTCTTATACGACATAATTCTGAATTAAAATAAAAAAATAAACGCTAGTTTCAACTACATATGTGCATAGAGGGGTCTGCATTTTCTTGTAATTTTTAATTTGATGAATAGATCGTCTGGAATTTGTTTTTTTTGTGATAACTGCTTATTTATAGCCGAAACATTACAAAAAATTAAACACGACGCGAAACAAAAAAAGAAAAACCATCAAACATTTTAAAAACAAAAGGGCTTCTAGATATAAATGCATTCTATTACTTAGGTATGACGTTCGCATAATAATAAAAGCTGCACGACGGTCAAAAATAAAAAATCATGAAAAATTACAAAAATTTAGAAAACTTCAGTTTTAAACGTTTATAGCAACGGTTTGAACAGCTAATAATTAGATTTCGATAGTCTAGAAATTTCGCACGGTACCTAAAATACACTACGTACATACATGCTTAACTTGATCGATTTGATCGATTTGTCGAACTTGACCAACCAAGCTTATGATAACGATTTTTAAGATAATTAAGAACGTTATTATAAAAATTTTGAAGAATTTAAGTGTAATATAACTTTGAATTCGTTTTCATAAAATTTTCAAAATTATCCTAAATATAATAAATACGTCACATGGGGAGCTGCCTTTTATTAATAAATTACATTTTTAGCTTTTATTAGGAAAAAACATGGAATTATTTATAAAAAAACACAAGAAAGACATTTAGGCTTACCACGGAAGACTGACTTTAGGCTTCCAGGTTACCCTGGTAGAAGGCAAGCTCCTCCCATGAGTAAGTTGAATCGTCATCATAAGTATGGTTGCTCAAGTTCGACAAATCGATCAAATCGATTAAATCAAAAATGTCGTCTATTTCGGCACTTCCCCAAAATTCCCGAGACGCCAGAGTCAGACCCTCAGCTATGCGTACCGTAGTTATGTATGCCGGAATTTCCTTATTCAAAATTAAATTCCAAAGGAAATTCTCAATGCAGATGACCACGTCGGCGATGTTGTACATTTCGGCGGCTGGTAAATTCTTTAGCATATAAATTTTGGCGTTTTCAGAAATCATAGGCCATAAATGGTAAGCGAGTGCTCTTTTCGACACTCTGTAATCGTAGTAAGGCTGCCCTTGAAGGATTTCTATGTTTGAACGCAATTGTTCCACGAAAATTGAAATCCCGTCCAATACCTGTTGCTCTCGGACCATTTTCTTGAACAATAAGGGGGTTTATTAAAAACAAAATAGTTTTTTATATTTGAGACAGAAAATTGCTTAGACATTAACTTTACATATTAAGACATAATTATTTTGATTTTTTTACAAATAAGGTTTAGCCTACTTAATTTCAAATGCATGAGAAGCAAAAACGTAATCTCACTTTTAAATATCTGTTTCACCTGACCTTGTGCATAAATTCTAAGAATTTTCATCGACAGTGAGCCGTGGGTTACGATAACTATATATCAGATATATACTATAATCGCAATTTGTCAGCTTATCATTGGGGATAATTTTAAAATTTATGACCGAAGTTGTGTTGTAACAGACTATAATAATTTCCGCCTTGATTATCGAATAAATAAACAAAATACGGAAAAACACAATTTTGTGTAGTTAATCATCAGATTTTGCGTAAAATTGAAAATTTAAAAATTTATAAATTTGATACATGAGTTACAATTAGGATGGGAACGCATGTAAATAATTAAGTACTCTATTATTTTATTATTTAACAAAAATTTTTGACGTCTTAAAAGGCAAGCTGTTTCAAATTATAAAATAAATAAAAACTTGATTACAGAAAAACAATATTTTTTTAAAAATATATTTTTAAAAACTCACTGTTTAAAAGACAAATCAAACTAAATTCGAATAAAATCAATCAATCTGAGATACAAACGCAAAAAACGATAACAAACGAATTTCGTCAAAATTAATTCGTCCGAATGTTGCGCCAAACAAGAATGTCCAACGATACAAAAACTTAGGCGAACTAAACCTGATTTAGCAAGACTATTTATTGCAATGACTTAATGTTTCCGTATTTATGATCGGAATATTACAGAACTAATTATATTTAGTTTACGGTCAGTTGCAACAATTTTTAACAATGCATACATGATAATGAATATATTTGCATATAATTTAACTTTATTGTGTTTACGTATTGGTCATTATCTTTTATGACTTTTTCCGCTGAAACCTGAGTAATTTTATTTATTTACAGTCAACCTCTGCTATTCTAACAATGCTTATATGCATTTACATAATTTTATTTATTAATGTTTATGCCTTGTCACTTCGTTGGATATGACCTTCAAATGATCGGTGGGCAATATAACACGCCAGCTGAACCTTAACGACCGGGCGGGCGCATTCAACACACGGGCCCATTATATTTTGGCTGGCTCCATTTAACAAGCGGGCCCATTATACCGTGGCGGGCCAATATTTTAATGGGCGGGCACCGTGGCGGGCTGTCTTTAACACACGGGCTCTACTTTAACGGGCGGGCTCGCTCCACAATAGACCCACCCCCACCGATCTACGCCGGCCAATAGTTCATCAACCGCTACGTAATATTACACACCCTATACTGTAGTAATGCGAGTGGGCCGCAATGATGTAAGATAGGGTATCTCTCAACATGCCCCCCTAGAGTGACGCGCCTACTCACTTTTGAAGAAAATTCTTAATTTGCATCCGGTTTTGGCCTTCATTTTGCCTCATTTTCCATACAAAATTTTCCATCTTGCTATTCTGGGTGGTCTAGACCCCATATCCCCACGCGCATGTCTGATCGTTATTCCGAAATGTTGTTGTTTGACGAGTGAAAGGAATGTATAATTTTGTAACTTAATCTCGTAAATTTTGAAAGTTTTATTAATAAATGAAAATTTTTTAAACAGCGTCTAGAAATGTAATGCTTGTGCTTTTCTTCGAAAAAATATTGATTACTTGCATTAGTCGTTTGAATTTGAAATACAATAAACGAGTCTTTATTACCTGTATTTTGCTTACATAGATACCTACTTTTACATGGCTGCAGAAATTACACAATAGGTATACATACGTACATACCTACCAAAAGTATATTAAATATATACCAAATATCAAAAATATATCATATTTTAAATGAAAATAGCAGAATATCATATTTATATCATATTAAAAATAAGTCAACTATACGAATATCATATTTTAATTATTTAAGGGCTACCAAAATAACACTAGTTATTACACTGTTCCTAGTCAATTTGAAGCACTTTTGAAGAATCGTCCATTATTTTGCCTCACTTTCCCCACAAAATGTTCCAATTTTATCATTCTGGGGTAATTGTCAGGACCATAAGTGCACAGCATAGCCGATCTGGCCGGGGGGACCAAAATTGAGCTTTTTTAGGTCAAAAGTGACCTCAAAAACTGGTATAAGCGCTAAAATAACGTTAAAATTACCACATTACGCAGTTTCTGGTCAATTTGAAGCACTTTTGAAGAAAATTTTCAAATTTCATCCGTTTTGGCTTGCATTTCGCTTCATTATCCCCCACAAAATTTTCCATTCTGGGATCAGGACCACACCTGGGCGTGAAGGGAGGTTTGGGAGGTATGCACCCCGAGAGAGCCGAATACCCATTCCCCCAGAAACCAAAATACCCCCATTAGAATTCAATCTTCTAAAATTTCGTTTTTTCGCAATTTTTTGATGTCAATTAGTGCTCGATGAGAAACGTTGACAAACGGTGTTTTTTCGCCATACCATCATTTTTAAAACAGTTTTTTGACTTTTGAAGAACCTGGCACCCCTCCTCCCACCCCTCCCCCGAATTTCGCTGCTTGCCCACGTGTGGTCCGGCACAGGACCATACGTGAGCAGCAGCCGAATTCTGATAGAGGGTGTGCACGATTTTTCAAAGGTCAAAAAAATTTCTCAAAATTGGTGGTATGGCGAAAAGGTATCATTATTCAACGTTTCTCATCGAGTTTTATCAATTGGTGCGACAAAAAACAAAAAATTTCAAAAATTGAATTAAAGGGAAGGGTATTTTGCTTTCTGGGGGTTATTCGGCCTTCTGGGCGGGGTTGAATACCCCCAAACCCCTTCTCCCCACGCCCGCGTGTGGTCAGGACCCCCCGAACCCCCGCCCACGAGCATGTCTGGTCAGGGTCCCCCAAATCCCCCCATGTGCATGAGTGGTCAAAACGCTCCAAACTCGCTAGCACAAATGGTTGTAAGCTGACAGGCACGTGAGGGGTCCCCTGACCATAGGTGGGCAGCACCAGAATTCTGGAGGGTCTGGGGTACAAGATTTTTCAAATGTCAAAAAAGGGTCTTAAAAATGGTGGTATATCGAAAAACACCATTTTTCAGCGATTCTCATCGAGCACTATCCATTGGCATAAAAAAATTCGCGAAAAAACAAACAAATTGGGAGGGGGAATTTTGGTTTCTGGGGGATATTTGGCCTTTTAGGGACTGCATATTCCTCCAACGCCCACGCCCAAGTGTAGTCCTGCCTGACTCTCTCCCCCACTCCCCCAGAGGAAAGTTATGTGGAGAAAACGAAGCCTTGCTAATCACATATCTTTTCTTTATCACGCCAAGTATTTTTGGCCAATGGGAGGGCAGATTTCGCCTTCCCTTAAATCCGCCCATAGAGCGGTGTGGTTGATCCAGGATTTTCCTAAGGTGGGCATCCCAACTTTTCCGAAAAAAGCCTAAAATTGGTTAAAAAACTGGACTTTCACGTGCAAAATGGCATTTTTCGACGTTTTGCATTGTCTACTCTTTTTTAAAAACGTTTGCGGCGCTATTTGCACATTTTTTAATTTTTAGCGATTTCATATGGAAAAGATCATTAAATTTCTTTGATTTCAGCGAAGATTTGGCGCTAAACATCAGAAAATTTTGTTAAATTGAATAGGAAGAACTTTCAGAAGTTTGAATTACTGCTCAATTTCCTGTGTTTGTATCATCTGTCGAGGAGCGCCAAAAATTTTTAAGAGCCATGTTTGAAGAAAGTGGAAAACTACATATGTGTGTTGGAAAAACCGTGTGCTTTTCAAATCGTTTTAAAACCTTTACGCTGAGCAAATTATGGCTTTCGGGTTGCCTAAAAGTGAATAAATGTCAATAAATATAATTATAATCACATCAATTTTGGCCAGGGTTGCCAGGTTGGTAAGTTATCTACCATTCTGGTAGTTTTTAAGGCCCCTTCGTAAGTATTTTTTGTTGTTTTCATCTTTGGTAGTTTTTGTGACCTAGTTCTTAGATCTATTGGTATTTTTTGTATGCAAGTTGACAAGCTGCGTCTACTGGACTTTTGAAATTAACCAACTAATTTTAGCTTTCTAATATCCATTATTGTTTTGTAATCCCATCTTAAGATGAAAATCGAGTCGACATGACATTTCTGACCTTTACTTGTCCCGCAAGAGTCAGAGGACCAGCCAAACCACAGGGTCCTACCCGCACATGTCAGAGGTCTATCCAGGACTGAAAAAAATCAAAGTTTGAGAATTCAGCTCTTTTTAGTTTCTATGGTTTTTTGCATTGTTTTCTGCAATTGATAAACAGAAGTGCTAAAACGTATTGTCATGCTTAGAAAGTTATTCGAAACCAGTTGATTAGGCAATTTCGATTGAAAAAAGTCTGAAAGTCGAAAAATTTTAACGAAAAACGATGTTGTGGCATAATTTCCGCAATTTCTTATTGTAGGCTTTATAAACCCGTCTTTCTGATGAAAATTGATTGTACTCCAAGCTTTTTTGCGACTTATTTTTAATAAAGGTTTTTGCAAGAACCATATGCCCTCGATTTTTCATTCAAAATGAATTGGGATGTTTGTGAACGAAAAAAACAACGTTCTTCATGCTCTCGATAATTTTGTCACAAATTGGGCCAAACGAGAAAAAGTCCCTGTCTTCTCTGTTTGACTGAAAAAATTAAATAAAAACAAGTTGTCTCACAAAGAATTCTATAGATTCGGAAAATTAGTGTTCGTTGCGTTTGAGCGGCAGTCTAGCCGCCTGGACTGGTGCCACTATAATCCGTTTCATTTAACTTTGAGGTGTTTAAAGAAATTTAAAGTGCCAACACAAGTGGATTAAACTAACAGTATAGTTGTGATATTCTACAGTATATCGAGTTACGGTGAGACGCTTGCTATTACCAAAGCGCCTGCATCAAAAGTTTACCACTTTTGTTGCCTGATTCACGCGGATTAAATTCGAAAGAGAACCTCAAAGTTAAATGAAACAGACTGCAGGTTGCGGTGACAATCTGACAGTTAAAAGGATTAAAGACACGAAACTGTAGCAACTCTACATATAGTCTGTTTCATTTAACTGTGCGGTTTTCTTTTAACTTTTTCTGCAAGAATCAGGCTACAAAAGTGGTTTAAAATAGGTATTGATGCACTTATGCGACTTAGCAATAGCGCAGGTCTCCATATGACACCTTATACTGTAGAATATCATATTTATCTTATTAGTCTATAACACTTTTGTATTCACTTTAAATTTTTTCAAAAACCTCAATGCTAAATGGAGCAGACTATAGTTCCTCTGTGATGATCTCGCCTGCCTATATGATTTTTTCATTTTTTTGTGTGTGTATTTATGCTGTATATACTCCTGCTTCCATTTTCTCGTTTCACTAAGACTCTTGCACCTCGTGAAAGCCATCATTTTTTACAATCAGTATGTACAAACTTTTTTATGCATGTACAAGTGTACTATTTTTCGCGTCTTTTTGTTTCTTTTATACTAACAGCATGCCTCATTTGTTAACCTTTTATTTATTTATTTGTTCAATTATTTATATTTTATTTGTTTATTTTTCTTCTATTATCTTTTTTTCATTTTTATCACATTGATGACACTCTATTATTATATTGGATAGAGCACTGAACACTATGGTATTCCTGCGCCTGGTGCACACCTACCTTTTGTATGTGTATACATACTTGTTTAGTGCCTATAGTATACGCTTGGGCTATTGCGCGTACAACAGTACCTGCGCTGTGCAGTCAGCACACATGGGCGTGGGGTTGGGGGGTTCGGGGGGGGTATGCAACCCTTCCGAAGTTGAAAACACCCCCAGAAATCAAAATAACCCCCAGAATTCAAATTTTGATTTTTTTTGCTTTTTTTAGCGATTTTTTGATGCCATTGGATAGTGCACAATTAGAACGTCGAAAAATGGTGTTTTTTACGCCATACGACCACTTTTAAGACAATTTTTTGACCTTTCGAAAATTTTTTCACTATCCCCCCAGAACTTCGGTGCTGCCCACCTATGGTAGTCAGTCTATCAGGTTTTCAAATGCACAAAAGTGGTTTCTAGGTGGCTTATTGTGATACAATTTTGTAGAGAGATACATCATAGGCTTATCAATTGTTATGCACAGAATCGTGATCGTTGCTTCAGTTTCAACCACTTTTGTTATTGAATTACATCGCCTTAACAATTGTGATCCACGCACGAGGTTTCATGAACAGTCTATAAGTGAAAGTGTTATTGCAGGTATAGGTGGGCATCACCAAAATTCTGGAGGGTAGGGTGCGATTTTCCAAAGGCCAAAATGGTCTTGAAAATGGTGGTATGGGAAAAAACCATTTCAATGTTTCTCATCAAGCACTATCCATTGGCGCGCAGAAAAATTTACAAAAATTGAATTATGCGGGGGGGGTGTGCTTAGATCTCTGGGGTATTCGGCCTTCTATGGAGAGGGGTGGGAATGCATACACTCCAAAACTCCTATGTTCACGTATGGCTGCAGATAGGCAGGATACTTATAGTTTGTTTCACATAACTTCGTGCCTCAATTCTAAGAATTTTCAACAACAGTAAATCGAGGTTACGATAATTATAATTCAGATCAATGCTATAATCGCAATCTGTCAGCTTATTGTCGGAATGCTTTTAAAATTTGTGAACGAAATTGTGTGAAACAGACTATAATAGGTGAAGTTCGTTTAGCTGGCTGGAGATTTTTCAGCATCCAAGTGTTTTTGTAGATTTAGCGTAGGTAGATTTATTGAGCCTCGACCACGATAAGCTCTATGGAGACAGCTGTCATTCTTCTCGACTTTTAATGCACTTAACCGTCCATATAAACCCGATTACTCCACAGGCACGGATGAACAAGCGTGAGCATAGGTGCGAAGTGGGGACTGGGGTTATGCAATACCTGATCCGTCCTTGAGAATCCAAGAAAGCCACGCTGATACATGTTCATACTTATCTATTTGTATTACGTTATACTGCTGCACTTTTCTCGGAACCTGTGCTTCATCAAAAAAATGTCAAAATATCTATCCAGATTTTTCGTTAGATAATGTGAATGTACAATAGTCTACAAATTAGACAAGTTATAAATGCTACACGTAAAACAATAATTACATTTTCGAACTGTATCATAAATTACGCTACAGGGTTGCCAGGTGCAGGAGCATGGTTGCCTGTAGGTGCAGGAGAATTCTCCTGAATTCAGGAGAATCTAAAATTTTCAGGAGCAGGAGCAGGAGAATGGGCTTTTCAGAGATTTCAGAAGTTGTAAACATGCAGGAGAATGCAGGAGAATTTTAAAATGTCAGGAGAATTCAGTGGAATCCTGAAAATCTAGGAGAATTCAGGAGAATTTTCAAAACTTAAACAGCAAGTTATAATGATTATCATACATTAACCTTCTTACTGTACTTACTGTAGTTAGTTAGTTGTATATAATTTTATACTTAGATCTTTCACATTAAGAATTTATTTCGTTCATAGTTAAGACCACCGTTTTTTTCCACTTTTTGGTCTATTTGTCAACCAAAATTTTGGGAAATGGAAAAAATTTTTGGGCTTGGTTGGCATTTGTGGAAAATTTTTGTAATGTTAAAAATGCGTTTTAGAGAGTTAAAACTTCAAAAATTTTTCGGCGCTTCGCGCCGAATTGATTAAATTCTTACTTATTAGTAATCCTTAAGCCGCGCCGCGCCATTTTTATCGACAATCTGGTCTAGAACTTCACTACGATTGAAAATCCTTATTTTCTGCACGGATTCAGTTAGTTTTTTAATGCAAAAATGCGTTTTAGAGAAGTGAAACTACAAAAATTTTTCGGCGCTTCGCGCCGAATTGATTTAATTCTTTTTTGTTATTAATATTTGAGCCGCGCCGCGTCAACTGCAGCATTTTTATCGAAAATTTGATCTAGAACTTTACTACGATTGAAAATCCTTATCTTCTGCACGGATTCGGTTAGTTTTTGTAATGCAAAAATGCGTTTCAGAGAGGTGAAACTACAAAAATTTTTCGGCGCTTCGCGCCGAATTGATTTAATTCTTACTTGTTATTGATGTTTAAGCCGCGCGGCGCCAATTGCAGCATTTTTATCGATAATCTGGTCCTAGAACTCCACTACGATTGAAAATCCTTACCTTCTGCACAGTTTTTGAAATGCAAAAATGATTTAGAGAGCTAAAATTTCAAAATTTTCTGGCGCTTCGCGCCATTTGATAAATTATAGTTTTAATTGTCAAAAACGACTTCAGAATTGGCTAAAATGCTTTACTGAAGGAAGGAAATTCAAGTTTCAACATAAATAACGTATACTGATCGTGATATTCTTGTAGAGCGCGAAATTTTTATACAAAAAGTGCATCAAACACCGCTATTGCATGTGTACATAAAATTTTCCACTTAAAAACACTGATTTTTCAACACAGGCGCTCTATTTTGAACGTTTTTAGACCTCCCAAAAAATGTGGAAAAAAGTCGGAAAAAGTGGAAAAAATTTTTGGGTTCAATCTATAATGTCAACCAAATCGCTGGGAAAAAAACGGTGGTTAAGACCTAAGTGTTAAGTTATAACTATATCCAAATAAGTTTCGTGCTTCCGTAGTAAATCATTCATTCATTCATTTATTTATTCACTTAATATCACGAAGTGCAGAAATACATAGCTTTACACACCGTCTAATTGTTTTTATCAGTTTCATAGACGTTTGCAAAGCGCCTATAAACATTTTTTTGATATATTTCAAAACGTAAGGATTTGCTTGCTACTGAAGTACATACAATTAGTAATAAAGTATTATTTATTTTTTCAAAAGACATTGCAAACAGGGCTCTTTTCAGAAATTTTTGATGATGTAAGTGCAACTGAAAATTGGCGGTCACTGTTTTAAGCACAGAAACTGTTTTTTCGAATAATGAAGATAACAGGCAAGAGATCAGAATAAAATAGTTGGGTGAACCAAGGTAAATTGGCCTGAGCATGCTTGATATGCATGTGTACATACAATTGTAGATCTGCTGTACAACCTTTCCTGCAAAATATGAGCCAGGAGAATTTTCAGGAGAATCAAAATATTTTCAGGAGAATTGCAGGAGAATTTTTCCCCAATTTTACCTCTGTGCAGGAGAATCTGAGTTTTGGGACCTGGCAACACTGTGCAGGAGAATTCTCCTGAATTCAGGAGAATCTAAAATTTTCAGGAGCAGGAGCAGGAGAATGGGCTTTTCAGGAGAAGTTGTAAACATGCAGGAGAATGCAGGAGAATTTTAAAATGTCAGGAGAATTCAGTGGAATCCTGAAAATCTAGGAGAATTCAGGAGAATTTTCAAAACTTAAACAGCAAGTTATAATGATTATCATACATTAACCTTCTTACTGTACTTACTGTAGTTAGTCAGTTGTATATAATTTTATACTTAGATCTTTCACATTAAGAATTTATTTGGTTCATAGTTAAGACCACCGTTTTCCCCCCTTTTTGGTGTATTTGTCAAACCAAAATTTTGGGAAATGGAAAAAATTTTTGGGCTTGGTTGGCATTTGTGGAAAATTTTTGTAATGTTAAAAATGCGTTTTAGAGAGTTAAAACTTCAAAAATTTTTCGGCGCTTCGCGCCGAATTGATTAAATTCTTACTTATTAGTAATCCTTAAGCCGCGCCCGCGCCATTTTTATCGACAGTCTGGTCTAGAACTTCACTACAATTGAAAATACTTATTTTCTGCACGGATTCAGTTAGTTTTTCTAATGCAAAAATGCGTTTTTTAGAGAAGTGAAACTACAAAATTTTTGGCGCTTCGCGCCAAATTGATTTAATTCTTTTTTTGTTATTAATATTTGAGCCGTGCCGCATCAACTGCAGCATTTTTATCAAAAATTTGATCTAGAACTTTACTACGATTGAAAATCCTTATCTTCTGCACGCATTTGGTTAGTTTTTGTAATACAAAAATGCGTTTCAGAGAGGTGAAACTACAAAAATTTTGCAGCTCCGCCGAATTGATTTAATTCTTACTTGTTATTGGTGTTTAAGCCGCGCCGGCGCCAATTGCAGCATTTTTATCGATAATCTGGTCCTAGAACTCCACTACGATTGAAAATCCTTACCTTCTGCACAGTTTTTGAAATGCAAAAATGATTTAGAGAGCTAAAATTTCAAAATTTCCTGGCGCTTCGCGCCATTTGATAAATTATAGTTTTAATTGTCAAAAACGACTTCAGAATTGGCTAAAATGCTTTATTGAAGGAAGGAAATTCAAGTTTCAACATAAATAACTTATACTGATCGTGATATTCTTGTAGAGCGCGAAATTTTTATACAAAAAGTGCATCAAACACACGCTAATGCATGTGTACATAAAATGTTCCACTTAAAAACACTGATTTTTCAACACAGGCGCTCTATTTTGAACGTTTTTAGACCTCCCAAAAAATGTGGAAAAAGTCGGAAAACTGATTTTTCAACACAGGCGCTCTATTTTGAACGTTTTTAGACCTCCCAAAAAATGTGGAAAAAGTCGGAAAAAGTGGAAAAAAATTTTGGGTTCAATCTATAATGTCAACCAAATTGCTGGGAAAAAAACGGTGGAAGACCTAAGTGTTAAGTTATAACTATATCCAAATAAGTTTCGTGCTTCCGTAGTAAATCATTCATTCATTTATTTATTCACTTAATATCACGAAGTGCAGAAATACATAGCTTTACACACCGTCTAATTCTTTTTATCAGTTTCATAGACGTTTGCAAAGCGCGTATAAACATTTTTTTGATATATTTCAAAACGTAGGGATTTGCTTGCTACTGAAGTACATACAATTAGTAATAGAGTATTATTTATTTTTCAAAAGACATTGCAAACAGGGCTCTTTTCAGAAATTTTTGATGATGTAAGTGCAACTGAAAGTTGGCGGTCACTGTTTTAAGCACAGAAACTGTTTTTTCGAATAATGAAGATAACAGGCATGGCCTGAGCATGCTTGATATGCATGTGTACATACAATTGTAGATCTGCTGTACAACCTTTCCTGCAAAATATGAGCCAGGAGAATTTTCAGGAGAATCAAAATATTTTCAGGAGAATTGCAGGAGAGTTTTTCCCCAATTTTACGTCTGTGCAGGAGAATCTGAATTTTGGGACCTGGCAACACTGTTACGCTACGCTACGTCATTCATCAGTAAATCATTAGTGAGAGAGAACAAGGTACGTACAGACGCTTAGCTGGCCCTCCTATTTTGGGGGGTCTAAGCCAGAAAAAGCACAAAATAATGTGTGAGAAAAACCTATTTTTCCATTTTTTTCTGAATTTTGGGGGGTCTGGTCCGGACTCCCATTCCCCCACAGCTACGTGCCTGCTGAGTACGGACGTGCATGTGGAAGTCTAGACCCCTAGAATGGAAAAGTGGAAAATTTTGTGGGGGAAATGAGTTTAGCCGGTACTTATTTACTTTAGTCCCTATCGAATTTTTCTATCTTTTTTAACGTTAGGGTATATACAGGGTGAATTTTTTCTATCTTTTTTAACATCAGGGTTTTCAAACGACTTTTCCCAAGATAGAAAATAACTTTCAGGCGTCAGGTTTCGACCCTCCGACCTATTGCTCTACAGCGCAACACATTACCAATCAGCTCAGCCACCTTCTCATAAGAAATAAAAACGAAGAACGGTGTAAAACGTACGGATTTGGTCCAATAAGTGGTGAAAAGCATCATGCTTAAAGATCTTTCGCCACATTAACTGCAAGGTATGTGTCCAGCAATGCCCGGTGCGTACCATACCGGGCTTTATGCTTCTGCTTCGCTTTTTGCCACTCGATTAAGCTCCGCTAATTGGGTCGACGAAATTATTTGAATGGTTTACGGTTAGGTGTTGATAACCGTTGGGCAGCACAGAAATATTGTTGTACGCGGCCCAGCAGTCGGAAATGATGGTGAATTTAATAGATATATCATAATGCGGGCGGAGTAGAGAATACTGAAAAGTCTCAAATTTTCAAAAAAAAGAAGTTTTTATGCCTTTTCAAGCAATAATCCTTAACATAGAAGTCGAAAACATTAGCGGAAAACCATGTGAGTGAAAAAAAATCTTCAAATAAAATTTTTTTTCACATCACATTTTACCGCTGTTTTCGACTTCCACATTGCCGATTACTGCTCGAATCAGCTATCGAATTTTTTCCATCTTTTTCAACATTAGGGTATACACGGTGATTTTTTTCCATCTTTTTTAACACCAGGGTTCTCACACCCAAGCATCTATACATCGACCTAAGCATCTATACATCGACCTAAGCATCTATACATCGACCTAAGCATCTATACATTGACCTAAGCGGGAGCGACCTCGACCTAAGCAGCTTAAAACTTTTTTTCAGATATACTAAGCCTAAGCCTAAGTATATTGGAAGCAAAAACTTACATTTTCCTATATCTTATCAAGTAAATTATTGCAAAAGTTGATTATGAAAATGGAGAAAAAGAAAAAAAAGAAGAAAAAAACTGAAGAAAATCGAGGATTATATCATATGATAGATATATCATAATGCTGTATATACCCTAATGTTAAAAAAGATAGAAAAAAATCGATAGGGGTTAAAGTGAATAAGTGCCCTTATTCGCCTATCCTTAAACACATGAATTTCAACAGCCTGTAACTCGGTCAATAATGCTGACCGTCGCATAATTCTTTCAAATATGAACTCCCCAGCCCAAACTCAACTAGAAAATGTCCTTGTCATAACTTTCTAGAACTTCCCAATCTCCTCTACTTTAGCCCATAATGCTGTATATACCTTAACGTTAAAAAAGATGAAAAAAATTCGATAGGGACTAAAGTAAACAAGTGCCGTTTAGCCATGAGTTTATTTATCACAAAACGACTTACTTAAAGGATAGCCGGCATTGGTGGTTCACATACCTATGTATTAAGATAGCCACATTATAAGTACGTATATAGCATGTAGTATCCGGTGAAAGCTGCCACCTAATTGGTTTGATTTAAGTCAAGTCGAAAACAAATAAGGCAGTCCTCGGATTTTTTCAGTAGATTCATGTGACTGACCAAAGTGTTGGTGCCAGCATTTAAAATAAGCCTAGGTAATGCGATGCAACTCGCGTCGCTTGCTTCGCTTGCTCCACTCGTCGCATCCCATTACTCAGGCTTATTTTAAACACTGGCATCAACATTTTGGTTAGTCCATGATACTAAGCCTAATCAGCTGGTAAACCAATGCAAAACATTACGAATACCTTGCAATCTTTATCAAAATTAACCAGCGTTAGTCGATTGGCTATGGTTCTGGACTTTAGAGCAAGAGGTCCACGTTTCGAATCCAACTGCCAGCAATTTTCTCTCGTTTCCTGAGATGCTACCAACTGCACACATACGCCCTTATAATATGACTATGCTAATACATTTGTGAATCAGCTACACGAATGCCGGATAGTCTGTAGATAATGTTAGAAAATCTTCAAGATAAAGCGAGATAAGAATTTGAAGCGAAGCTACGGGAAGTGACTCATAATTACGGGTTTCTAAAAAGTCTCTTGTCTTCGATAAAAATATTTCTTCAGATTTGCTAAGGATGAAGCACTTCACAAATAAAATTTTATCGTAGAAATATAATTAGAAAAATCAAAACTCAAATAAAACTTAAAATTTATTAGGCCGGGATAAAATGGATGCTATGTTCGTGATTATCAGGCCCATATCCAGGGGTAGGGATGCACGTGCCCCCGAAATGAAACATGAGATTGATTTTTCCTCTACTCCCCCTCACTGGCGTAGCCAGGGAGGAAAAGTCAAAAAAATTAGCGCTTCGTGCGCGTTATAAGCATTTTTCCGTAAAAAACGTGAAAAAATTTCAGAAAATTTTTTTATTGCCTAAACAGTGCAGGACGATGTGAAAAGTCTAAAACAAGTTATTCAACGGCTCCACCCGTTTTTATGGGTTTTTTAGATGAAAAAATTTTTTCCGGATTCCCCCTGGCTAAAATCCTGGCTACGCCTAGCCAAAAATCGCAAAATATTTTGGCGCTTCGCACCGAATTTTTTGATGATAATAATTAGAGTCTATTCAGACCTAAGCGCACGGTTTAAACGCTCCACTTTTAGTCTTTATACGACCTTAAGCGTATTTTGCATCTGTATTGTCCGTTCTGCACAGGTCTTGTGCAGAAAATGAGATTTGTTCAAGAAGATTCTCACCATATCTTAGGGATCCGTGTAGCAAAATTTATAAGGTGTGCAGCTGTATTAGTCGTAAAACGTCTTTTTACATTCATCCTTTAATCCCCCTCATGTTTAAAAACATTTTTGTAGTGCCTCCCCCGCCTAAACCAAATAACCAAATCCTGGATACGGGCCTAGTGATATTTCTTCAATCAAGTTTCGAAAGTCTTTAAAAAGTTTCGTATAACTTCCAAGCAAAAATTCACATACTTGATCGGTCTGGGGAGGAAAATTCGAAGAATATGTCAAAATTACGAAAAATTAATCAAATTTATACACAATTTTAAAAATTTGACGATTCTTACAAGGTCCTGGTTAAAATTTTTTTACGGGATGAAAAGCATTTTGCTGAGATTTTAAAGTCGCCCGCCTATCTGATGTTTCTTCGAACAGAAAATGGAAATCATTCTCCTGTAGGTATATATATATATATATGCCTTGTCTTTTTAATGTACAAATTCTCATATAGGTTTATACATAATTACAGGATTTGTTTAGAATATTACGTTCACTGCACTACGCAGAGTATTTCATAACAATAAGAGATTTTTTGTGCGATTCACTTATTGTAAAGTTAGAGCGTAATTTGTTATGAATATAAGTGATCTTGTAGCTTGCTGTACTATCGCACTAAGTATCAGGTCTGTATCCAGGGTGTTGGGGCACGTGCCTCCCCAAAACGAAATTTGAGAATGTTTTCCTCTACTCCCTTTTTTGCTTTTTAGCTAGACATCGTAAAAAATTTTCGGCGCTTCCGCGTCGAATCTTTCAATTATGTTTAAAGTCTATTCAGCCCCAAGCGCGCGGTTTAAACCCTCTAATTTTAGTCTTTATACAACCTGAAGCTTATTTTGCATCTACAGTGGTCGCCATGAAAGATGACGCGCCATCACCCTCAAATTATAATGGATGGTGCGTCGCGAGCGCCGCGTTACGTCCATCATGCGCCATCATCTCTTTTTTCTATTCAGCGCCATTAACCTCCATCATCCCGTTAATCTGGCGGTGCGGACGGCGCAATTTAGCTATTAATAGCACTAACAAGAAGGAAGCGCGCCGCAATTCACGTGCGCGCTTCCTTGTTGGCGCTATTAATAGCTAAATTGCGCCGTCCACATCGCCAGATTAACAGGATGATGGAGGTTAATGGCGCTGAATAGAAAAAGAGATGATGGCGCATGATGGGCGTGACTGCGGCACTTGCGACGCACCATCCATTATAATTCTGAGGGTGATGGCGCGTCATCTTTCATGGCAACCACTGTATATGTCTTATGTTCTTCTTCACAGGTTTCATGTGAAAAATGAGATTTGTTCAAGAAGCGAGAATGAAAGCATTTTTTTGGCGATGATTATGCATTTGCTGATGAACTTTGACTATTTTTAGGATGAATTCAGACACGTGATTCAGCTGATTTTGTAAAAGTTTTAATGTTACAACTCATAATTGAAGAACTCTTTTCACAAAATCTTCCGTGTCTTCCCGGATCCCGCTGGGAGGGAGGTGCGCTTGAGCGCGCCACTCCAGACCCCCAACCCTAAAAGAGATGATTTCAATTGATTCCCACCGTATCTTAGGTATTCGGATAGCAAAATTTGCAACCTGAAATTCATCCTTTGGTCCCTCCTGGTGTTTAAAAAAATTTTGGTCGTGCCCCCGTAACAGAATCTTGAATACCGGCCTGAATATGAATAAGAAATTATAATTATGTAGCTATGTATCTTGCATTATTGACGTAGAGCTACTTTATATTCAGTTTTGAAGTGCGCTTTTGCGAATAGTGATCATACATGTACAGCATGGGAATTTGGGGGGGGGGGTCAGGCCCAAAAAATTTTTAAAAAGTGCCTTTTTTGGGCTAGAAAAAGGTTAGGTACACGTCACAAACACTGTTTTTTGACGTTAAAGACAATGCTCGTTCTTTCTAGAACTTCGAAACGAAAGAACAAATTCCGAAATAATTTGAAAAAATTGAGTAAATTGTACAAAATATGGTCAGTGTATGGCGCGAGGCGCTGCAAATTTGTGATTTTTGAGCCAAAAATGGGCTGAAAATGATTAAAAAGGCACACTTTTTCACAACTTTTACAAAAAAATCGATAATTTAGGGGGTCGCAGCTATTTGCGGGGATCAGTTGCCATTTGGGGGAGTCAATTTCCATTGGGGGAAGGGTTTCAAAACCCCATAACCCTCCCTCCAAAGAACACGTCTCATAGCGATGTATATTTATCCTTAGATAAAATAATATCCCTAATATATGTATTAGGCATCTAAACCGGGAAAAAAATTTGGACGAGTTCGATAATGCATGGAAAATAATGCAAATTTGACGTCTTTTTATCGGAAAATCACAAAATTTTCGGCGTTTCGCGCCATGGAATCATTATTTTTTATAAATTTGGCTCAAGAACGGCCAAAAAAAGTCATTTTTTATAACCCATTGAGAGAGAATGAAATTTTTTTGAAAAGACGTCGAAAAATGCACTTTGTTTCGTGCCCCGACGACGGACATATCTCGAAATATATGGTCATCAATTTCGGATCCCCGCCCGCCCCTTCAACTTAAAAAATCCTGCGTACGCCCCTGTGTACGTCCTTTAGAAAAGCAAAATATTTTTTACCTATGCTGTCTTTTGTAGTTGACAGTGGCGCTTGAATGTTTGAGGCCGTATTGAGGCTATAAGGAATATGCAGAGCCAAATTTATAAAATATTGATGATTACGTTTATTTCTAGCGGGTATTGTTATGACCTGCCATATTTATTTTTGACTTGTTCTTTTTTGTTTGTACGGCACGTACCACAGAATTTGACTGAGTATACGTCCTGCTTGTAACGATTCCATGTGCCTAAAAGATCGGTTAGTGTTGTCACCTGACGCATACGCCTATTATTAGTATCCTAATCGTAAGTCCAAGCGGAAGCAAAATTTATTAGTTTGGCCATCGCGATTTCTGATTTTTCGCGTAACGAATTAGTCATATATGCGACTAGACTATATCCGGATTTCGAAAGTGAGACTTACAGCATTGCGGTCAGACTTCCATGCATGCATACTCAGGCCCATAGCCAGGGTATGCAGGGGCAGTCTGTTCTCCCTCCCTAAAATAAAAAAGAATTCTGCAAAGGTCCCACAAAGAAAAGATGAAAAATCATCGAAGTACGTCTGGAAAATCATTAAAACAGCTTTTTAGCGTACTTTTGAGCTAAGAAACACGGAATCGGATTTATTGTTATATATAGTTTTCGTCTTGGGAATTGCTAAAATTTGAGTTGGATATGGCGAACATCCTGCCAAATTTATCCGGCGATTAGTTTTCTGTCTTGTTTTCACACATGCACACTGGTGGGTATGGGGGTTAACAGGACTTTTGGAGGGCATACCTCCTCACTCCGTTTTGGGACCAAACCTGTTGCTCGAACCACGAAAAAGCGATAAATGACGTCTAACAGTATATTTTTAGGCACATATACTAATTTTTCGAGCAGTAGACCCGGTTTACCCCTCCCAGAACTTTTGATCTTGCGCATGTATGCTTGTTTTCTTTACAGAGCTTAGAGATTGAGTGCAAAGACAAAAGTTTAGAAATTATTTATGGACCGGATGACGAGAAATTGGTTTTGTAGAAACTGATTGATAGATTTTTTGTATATGAGTATGGAATGTGGTGATAAATTTTTTTGGAATTTTTTGAAAAATTTTTCTTCACGATTGTATAAAGTTTGCGGAGAAGCGGTCAAAAATGGCTTTATTTTTGACTACATCCAAAGTCCTAATGGTTCTTGTAATTACTGACTTCAAAATTTTCGGCTTCCCAAAGTAAAATCCTATGTACGGATGCGCACACACACCTCTTCTATAGGGCTTATTGACTTCACAATGCCATCCATTCAAAATTGATTTTGTAGATTAAAATCTTACATACTTATTGGGAGGAGTGGAAGAAAGTTTTTCCCCTGAAGCACCCAGAAGTTTGGTCTTTTCGAGCGATTTAGACATAAAAATAATGTATTTTTAAGCAGTTTTGGCATAGTATATATAACTCACGAACGCAATCTAATATATTGAAAGTTTTTATTCCATCCTGACCAAGCTGATCATGTGCGTCTATGATTAAAATATGTACTTGACGATCCTTAATATGAGTGAAGCTAAGAGATTAGCACGACGAACATGTGTAAGCTTGCTATGATATATCGTTCGTATCAATTGATTCAGCGTGTAAACTTGCCTGATGTCGGAGAGCTAGGAAGGTCGTTCCTCCAGAATAGAGTTTTTCCAACAAGGGATTATCAGAGGAAAAAATTTGAAATAATATCTGAACAGTGGGTTACCGAAGGAAAAAATTTGAAATTCTCGAAATATAACAGAAAGACCGCTAAAAAACTTTCTAGAACACATTTGAACCAGTAAAGCGAAAATGCACGCCTGATTTCTTACTTTTGGTACGTTTGGTGTCAACGTAAAAAGGGAGACAATGTGGCATTCAATGTCATAATTAATTTTTCGGCGCGCCACGCCGATTCATTGAATTGATTTTGTCTGAAAGCTTCAATATGAGAACGGGTACAAATTTCGGAACTTTCCTGCCTTGAGTAAAATCTTGGTTATTGAATGCATTTTCAGCATCAATCTGCGAACTTTTGGCATAGGCACTGTTTTCTTCATTCAGTTTCAATGAGGGAGCACAACGATAATACTGAAGAAAAATTTAATAAAATTCAAAAGATTTTTCATTTTATTTTAAACTCATGCTCAAAAAAATCTATCGCTTAAACTATCTGCGCAACTAATTTCTCACCATCCCAGTCCATAAACAATGTCTTAACTTTTCGTATTTATACTCAATCTTTGTGCTCTGCAGAGAAAAATAAGCAGAAAATTGGTAATTCGGCGCCGGAAAAATTTCACATTTTCTCCCTGTCTAACTCAAATTTGAACCGTCTAAAAGACAAAAAATCATACAGAAACAATAAATCCGGCGCGAAGCACCGCAAAATTTTGCATCTACTAGCTCAAAAGTACGCAAAAAGAAAAGTTGTTTTGACGATCTTTCGAAGGCGCTTCAAGAATTTTTTATTTCTTCCTTTGAGGGACCCTTGTGAGGAACAAAATTTTTTTCAGGGGGGACAACTGCCCCCTTCCATTGTCGTAGGTATTGAGATTTTATGTCTGAAAAAGTAAAATTATGGAAAACAGGGAACTACTCATACAAGGAGACTATTTGTATAATGACACTCATTATGGAATGGATATTATTTGAAGCACAATGTTAAGTTCCACACAGGAATGAAATCCCAGAAAATGCAATTACTTAGTATTTCAGCATTTTTCTCATAAGTCAGACGACAAAGTGATCAGAATAACAAGCTTTAAGTGATTATATGCGATGATTAGGACATACTGCGAAAATTCTTTTATAACTCGTTTAATATTTAACAATTTTCCAGCACAAAATGCTCTATTAACTATTACTTAAAAAATTAGAGGCTTACTAAAATCTTTCCGGTTATCGATTTAATTTTTTGCGCTCTTGCTTTATTTTGCATTCGCATATGTGTAACGAGTGAATGATTTATTGTTGATTTTTTGCGTTTTATTGATTCTACAGAGAATCTTTTTTGCGGTAGGCAGCAATAATTCAAGTATATAGGTAAGCTTCGTTTAGCATTGTACGGAAACGCACGCATAAGCGTCGGTCGAGGCTAAATAAGTCCTCTGATTCGTTTCCAAGGCAGTGTTCCTTCTTAGATCTAATTATCTTTAGCCATCATCGCTACATTAAGCTATTTCAGTTAGCTTATTTATCGTTGAAGAAAAGAGGTCTTATTTCATCGTTGAATTCTTACAAAAATTATGATATCTGTCGTATTAGATTATGATGAATGCGTTGCTATAACTTTTCCATCGTTGTATTGTTAGTTCTTCTACAGCAAGTTTAGCATGTTGCATCGCTCAGCGTTACCTAAAATGCAGAGCATAATGGGAAAGGTTTCTGCATTATTTTATTTTATTTCATGCAAATACTGCGGATTAGGCAGATTCTCTTTATTTTTGTGCTAGATGTTTACATTTTGCGTTTTTATTCTTAGGCATTCTTTGGATTGACAAGTAGTGAATTGGGAAATGTGATTTGGGGATTAAACCTGCACATTCAATATATTAATTCGTGAATCTTCGTTGAATTGTAGTTACATATTTCGTGCCATTCTATGAGATAGTTTTCCATGAATTGATTTTTTAAAAATCTAATCAAATCGAAGCGTATCTTCGTGGTGGTGTGAATCGCTCAAGTATTTTATGGATAGATTAAATCGTGTTTTTAATTGCGTTTTTTGGGTCTAAATGCGACGAGTACACGTCAAAAACACAATTTTCTTTTTTTTGTACAATGCTCGTTCTTTCTTGCGCATAAAAACGAAAATATTTAAAATTTAACATTTTAACCGAAAATCTGGTTAAAAATGCGTAAAACAGCATATTTCCTATGTTTTTTTAGAAAATCGACAATTCGGGGTGGGGGCTATAACAATTTTGCGGGAGATCAGCAGTCATTCTTGGGTGGTCTACCCACTGTATAAACACCCAAGAACACTTATGTTGATGAGACGTAATAAGGAACAAGTGTTTAAAAACTGCTCTGCAATTTCATTTGTGCAGAACAGTTTTCGTTATTCACGACTCTGAATAGGTACGTTATAATATGATAGACTGAGGCATTTCACACTTTTAGATCTTTATTTAAATTTTCGTTGTTTTTGGCTTGAAATCTATGAAGGATATGTACTCGTAATTTATGAAAGACATTTATATTGAGTCTTTTTTCTGGCTTTTATCAAATAATTCATTTATTCTGTTTTATTTTTATTTCAAGAGGCATACACTTATATATGCGTATTCTTTGATGCTTTAGGTTGAAAAAGTGCAATTGATAGACAAGAATGGGACCAAACAGGGCGTTACTGGCACATTGTACATCACTACGACTCATTTTATGTTCATCACTGATGAAAGCAACAAGGAAACATGGGTAAAAAATTAATTTTTATTATTCCGGTATGCATTACATGAAGCGTGACTGACCACCATGATCAGCGTTTCCGATCGTATGACTTGTATGTTTTTGTTTATGTGACGTAAAATATAAGTGAAAAAATGATATCCAAAGTTAGTTTTCTGCTTACTGATCAATTTCGGAGAACAAATTCGATTCACTGTTCTGCATTCCTCGATCTATTTTTCATTTTTATTACTCGTTAGTCGTCATCACTAAAAATTTAGGACTGCCGCCAGGTATTTTCAGTCCTATTGAACATTGAACAAGTGAGTGTTTGTATATATGTGTGTATGTATATATGGCATACTCTATTCACTTGCGTCAAAAATCGCGTAAAAACAAAAATCTCAGGAAAAATGAGCGATTCGACTGACTGTAACACGGCTTAAACTTTTGGGTGGGGATTCCCGGCCAATTCAGGGGGTTAAGGACTTTTAATTTTCGATCAAGAATGGTAAAAACAGCTGAAAATGGTCAAAAAACGCAAGTTTTCGCCAAAAAATAGGGTTACATGTATGGAAATTGGAGTCCGGTCTCGGTAACAGCGGGCCTCAAGCCCTGCAAGTTTGCAAATGCCCTGATATCTTGTTATTCTTTACGTATCGTGTAGATAAATATTTTTTTCGTACGGAGTAGGTACTAGAATCGGTCAATGAAATATTGAATTTTTTACCTTCAGGAATCTGTTGAAAGGCTCAGTCCTGTACGGAAATTCGAGCAGCAAATTGTGTCTTTTTAAAGTTTATCGACATTTTTTAAATCTTGATTTGGCGTGGAAAGGAATGAAAATTAATAAGTCGGCCCGATTTGCCGGAAAAGTCTGACTGTTGCTCCTTTTGTTCCTTTCCGGCTATTTCTAGGGCGGGGGTGACCTCAAATTTTTGGCCAAAAACAGCCAGAAAACACCTAAAAACGGCCATCGATTTTTTTCCAAAAATAGGGGAGGTCAAAAATTTTCTGGCTTTGGGGGGATGGCGGGTGGACGGCCGACTTTGGGTGGATGGGGTCTCCCAACCCCTCTCTATTACATGTATGCACCACACCCACTTTTTTCCAATGTGCATGTGTAAACTTTTTATAAATACAGTGACTACAATACGGAATGCGCCCGCCTTTTATAATTTTTTTAGGTCTTGCATAGTCACATAGAAAGTATTGAACGCGGCCCTCTATCGGCTGCCGGTTGCCCTTTGACGATTAGATGCAAGACTTTCCTTACACTAAATATGCTCATTTTGCGTGATAGAGATTGCCAAGACGTTTACGATTCTTTATATGATATGAGCCAGCCCGGTAATTGCGATTTTAGCGAAATATGCACATAAGATAGTCGTTTCCTGCTTTTTAAGGTCCTTGAACGATTAAGACAATGTTACGATGTACGAGTAAATACTGGACATGCACAGCATGGGAATTCCAGGGGAGAAGGGGGGTTGGAATTTTAAGTTCCTTTTTTGGGCCTAAAAATAGTGGGTATGCGACAAAAACATCGTTTTTCGGCCTTTCAGACGATACTCTATCTTTCTAGAGAATAAAAACAACAAATAAAAAAATCAAAAAAGTCAAACACCTTGAACAAAATATAGTCAAGACATGAAAACATGAGTATATGGCGCGAAGCGCCAAAAATTTGACACTTTTTGCAAATAGATAGCTAAAATTCATAAAAAGCACTTTTTCTGCAAACTTTAAGAAATTTTTTGAAACTTGAAAAATCGCAAATTCTGGAGGGGGTGAAATGAAAATTTTTCTGGGGGACACCTCAAATTCCCCTAAGATCATGTATAGCATGTAACCTATTCACACATGCATTTTGGGGGTATGGGGGTATCCCCTACCACAACTTTTATAAGGCATACTTCCTCAGGCCATTTGCGGACCAAAACCTAATGTTGGAATTATGAAAGAGCGCCAAAGGATGCTCAACAGTATAATCTGAAGTATTTTTTGAGTGTACTCTATCCATTCGGACACTTTTTGTCCATTATAATGTCCATATTTGATAGCTTAAGTCATTCCATCGTTCTTATTATCATTTTTTTCATGCAAACTTAATTACGAATATTCAAGAAAAGTAAAATACAACAAATTAAAGCATTTTTACGGGTTGTGACGGGAAGGGGGAGAGGTAAGAAACGACAAAAATATAATTAACCATAAAAACTAATCATTTATCCCCCCCAGAACTTTTGACCGCGTGCATGTATGACCCTATCACCGTTAAGCTTATGTTTTTGTGTTCAATTTCGTACTTAGTCGCGTGCTTCTTTTCGTTTTAGAGAAAAAGCTGATCTGAATTTCACATTTGAACAAACCTGTAACGTGCTTCTTTAAGCACTATATACACACTGGCACGTGTGTATGTTATGTATGTCAATTATGGAAGTGTTTTTCTTAAAAGCATTAGCTTGAATTGAGAGTTTTTATCTTTCAAATATCCTTAGTCTTTAACCCTTCTTCAGTTCCACGTAGGATTTTCGAATGAAAATTTGAGAATCTCGGAAAGATCTGCCAATGGAATAAAATTATTTGCAAGATTGGCGCTCATCGAGATGCAGTATTCGATTTAGACAGATTTTAAAATGCAACTTTTACCTGGTTGAAGAAGTTTAGGTGTGAAGTCCAAGATTTCAAGAACAGCGCAATAATTATATAAATAAAAACACTTTACGGTTACCCACCTCGCTGCCTTCCAGTTGCAAGCTGACTGATAATAATAAAGGCACTACGATAAAGAGTTTGAGGTACATCCTTCATTTAAGCTATTAAAAGGCGTTTTTCAATCACTGATGCACAGCATGGCCGGTTTCTACTATCCTAGGGAAAAATCTAAAAATTCTAGTTAAACGATTTAAATATGAAAAATCAATTGAAAAACATCGTATCTGCATTAAAGCTTTGTTGCATAGCCTCTTACCATCCTAAGTGCTTTGATTAGGCGCAAAACCAAATTGCCTGTATGATGTGCACTAGAATTATATCAGATAAAAACTGTGATTTCCTGTATTAACAGTTCTTGCCAAGCGTGCTTGTAATCTTTAATTTTTTACTCTGGTCCTAGCGAACAAGCTATAAAAAGACTTATTTAGCCTAGTTTCTTTGAAAAAATTCAAAATTTACTTAAGCTTTTTTTGAGCCAAGGTGAGGTTCAATCGCTTTTTGATTAATTCTGTTCAGTCGCAGTTGTTAGCTACAAATTTTGCCGTAAACTCTTATTCGGCAGTGCTTTTAAGCGATTTGAAATCCGGAAAACAATTTCTCAATCAATGCCTCTGGCCCAACGTAATAATTAATTTTAATTATGCAGTCAGAAATCTTTTTTTACGAAATTTAAGCATATCCAATTATTTTTCTGCGTAATTTTTTAGCACGACGAGTGCTTCTCTGACGCTTAATATTGTACTCGTATTATAAGAAATATTTTATTGTGCCAAGAAAAGCTCGCGGGTTTAGATTAAGCTGCGAAAATCATTTAGAACTTTCTCTAATTTCATACATTGCCTTTTGCAGACGTCATTACAGCCTTTGCAACGTGTTCACAGTTTCTGCTTTTTTTCCGGCAGGGCGCTTGAAAATATTGCACCCGACTATAGGCTGGCAAAGTTTCATTTATGGCATTCATCGCAAATATCATTTATTAAGTGATTTAACACTTATGATTTGATTAAGGTGACCGATCTTAGTGAAAATAGCACACTAAAAAATAACTTACGTCGTCATTTATCAAATTCGATGCGACAATCAGTTTTCGCGACATTTTGGTAAAAGACGAGCTGCGCACAAAAAACAAAGGCACTGTTCATTCATATGATGCGGAATTAACAGAAGTTTAAGCTTAACTTCTAATGCACAAAATTTCATTTTCAGTCAGTATTGAGGACGTGTATGCATTTTCCTACGTACCCGGTAGCAAGGAAATCAGTTTGATTAGCGGTTGGGATTCGGCTGAATCGTTGGAATCAGATTTGACTCGACTCGGATTACCGAATCAGCAGTGGGACTTTACGGACTTTAACAAGAATTATGCAGTAGGTACTCGTTGCGAATTTTTATTTACTCATTTGCCTCTTTTTTGAAAAAATTAGCCTATCGAAAGCGATTACTAATTAAACTATTAATTTTTTATCTACGCATCCCTTGGGGTATCTATCAATGGATTTATTATTGAATTTGATCAAAATTTTTCCACTCTTTTTCTGAATTGATGTATCTGCAAAAAGGGAAAATCATTTTAAGATTTCACACTTCTGACATTTTGGCAGCGTGCGCGAAAATTGATTATCTTATCAAGCGTCTAATATTGGCATTTCGTTTAAAAAATTGAATTAAAAGAATTCAGTTTATTACGTATTTTGTATTAGCTTTCTTGTATTTGCGAGTTTTAATCTACTCCCTATTAAATGAGAAATATTATGGCCTTACTTCATTCATCCGATTACGCGATTTGCAAGAATAAATATTTACTGTAGTCTACTTATGTGCATACAAGACGCACATACATATGTATTTTTAGGCAAGGCTTTAACATGAATATAACGTCTATGTTTGCAGACCAACAATTTTGCCCGGTGTTAAAATCCTTACAGCACACAAAAATTTATGTGAATTAAGCATCGTTAATAAGCTTAACAGGCGGTCACAGTGTTTCTTGTTGCACAAAGTCCCTTTACATGTACATGTATAAAGACGGTTCCGAAAAATCGCTGCATATTTGTCACATATAAACTTTAGGGTATTTATGCAATGCACATAGGGGGTGAGAGCAGTATTACTCGCTGAAGGGTTAGTGAGACAGTTACTCTCCGTTGATTTGGAGCTGACGGAACGTTTAATGCATACTTGTTGACGACAAAACTTCAAAATTTTCCAGGCGCTTGGCGCCGAATCAACACTTTTATTTGTTTTTCGCCGAATTAGGACTTTTATTCGTTTTTTCTCAAAAAATGTACAAAATTGTGTCAAGATGGTGTAATCAAAATTTCTATTCTCTTTGACCAGTATCTATATTTTTATGCATTAAGCTATATAATCAGTCGAAATGAACTAATAATGCTTTTAAGATGCGGTATTATCACAAAAAAAGCGTTTTATAGGCTATTTTGACCATTTTCGTCGTTTGACTAGCAAAAAAATCACTGTTTTGGATTTTTGGGATTTTACCACCACCCGCCCTCACCCCACGTGCTTACCCTGACCTTATGCATCTGTGCTTTAGGGTGGTAAAATAAGCGCCGAAAAGGTTTGACATTTTGCCTTTTTAACCTTAATTTTAGCCTTCCTCTTTATGCATTCCTCTAAGCTAATTTACTTTAGTCAATTAGTTTACTAAAAGTATAGTTTTACTATTTAGCACTGCGAAACTTACCCAGAAAAATTGATTGCGCCCCGCTGCGTACCCAAGACCATCTTGTTAGGCTCTTCGAAGTTCAGAAGCAAAGGTCGTTTGCCCGTGTTGGCTTATTTCTACTCAAAATCTCAGGTTTGACCAGTTGTTTTCGTGGTCTCTGTAATGTGCATTCGTTTCAATTATTAATTTATTTATTATTATTATCTGTTTTTTTATTTTTGTACGGGACAATGATTTTGAGGCTCGTACAAAGAAATTCGGAGCGATCTTTGTACATCTTTGTACACAAAGTATAGGCAGTTTTTGACCGATTTTCGATTGTACAAAAAAATCGAAATTTTCTTTGCAAAAAAGAAAATAGTGATTATTATTATTATTATTATTATTATTATTATTATTATTATTATTATTATTATTATTATTATTATTTTTATCATTATTATCATTATTATTATTATTATTATCATCATCATCATCATCATCATCAATCATTATTGTTATCATGATTATTATTATTATAATTATTATTATTATTATTATTATTATTATTATTATTATTATTATTGTCATTGTTTATGTTGTTTTTGTCGTTGTTCGATATGTATAATGCAAATGTATGCATAAGAACTTGCACGGAACATTACGTACTTGTCATATACTATGGTGTAAAAATATGGCTGCGTTTTTGAAAATCCTGCTCAAATGCTATATTGCTTATAGGCTTCCATCTGTCGTTGCAGTCAGCCTTTGACGGGATTTAGCGCCCGTTGTGTTGAAGACGAAGAATTGATGCAATATATTCTGAGAACGAACACAAAGTCGAATGTGCTGTATGTGGTTGATACAAGACCCAGAGTGAGTTGTATTCTGTGGCGTAGCTCATGTCGTCAATGCCTGATTGCTACATTGAATTTCTGCATCGTAAATTCATTGCGGAGGCGAATACGTACTATATATTGATCATTTTTAAAATCTTATCAGACAATATGTTATCTATCAGTAATAGCTTTCTTGTCTGGGCCTGCCTGATGACTCTTAACTCTATTTGCGCAGTCGTTCCACAGTGGCATTTGCTACTCGTACCTGGCTTGGTCCATCTTGAGTTTTAAGCCAGAGATTAACAATTAAGATTTTTTTAATCAACTGCTCCTAACATTGACTTCATTATTTCAATAACACGTAGATACCCGCCATTTATAGGCCAGAGATATTCTGGACAAAATAGCTAACTCATACATACATATCACCTGCTCTACATTTATATATGTTTTTATTCCCTCCACGTTTACCCTGTTTGGCCACTGTCGAATACTCGAGTCTTCATGACTGTTATTTTTTCTCGCTAAAAGCGAGAAATAATTTCGCCTGAAGGCGGGAATTTCGGTCGAAAATTGTATTATTATATCATTAGAAGTCGTCTGGCTTTGCATACTACGTATGCCAATATTCTGCAGTAATCTTGATCTTTTCCGCTTATTTATATTTGCAGATCAACGCTATGGCCAATAAAGCTGCTGGTAAGGGATTCGAAAAGGAGGACAATTACAGCAATATGAAATTTTACTCCTTCGCCATTGAAAACATACACGTCATGCGAAATAGTTTGCAAAAGATGCTGGAAGGTTGGTCAATTTTTTATTTTTTGTATCTGAATTGTGTCATTTATGTATTTGTTTGCCCAATATCACTCAAACGTGCGTGAATATTTTCGTATCTGGATGATACTTACATTCTGCCTTCTACTTTTAATTACATACCTGTGTCGAATAAATTTTTCAATTGCATTTGGGTATAAATTTTTGATCAATTAAAAATGGTAAAAAAATAAAAATATAATAAAAATTTAATGGTGTAGCTATTACATGCATTAACATGATTTTTTTATATCGGCAGATTCGGGCCTTCGTTAGCAAAAGCGCCAATAATTTGACTTTTGAGCAAACAGATATCTAAAAATGCTTAAAAAGAACATTTTCTTTGATTTTTAATGAAATTTTTGGGAAATCGAAAATCGCGAATTCTTGTAGGGGGAGGCTTTGAAAAATTTCTTGGGGGAGGTGGAAATATTTCTGGATAGGAGGGCGAAACCTTCTCCCGAAACCCCCCAAATCATTTATGGTTTAGGCTTTAGGGTCTTTTTTGTTAGAACAATAATTTTGGAGCATAAATCTTAATAATTTTGCAATTTTCGCTTGGGTTTTATAATTTTCTCAGTCGTTTTTCCATAACGGGCCCCGAAAATATAATTTTATTACACAGCGTGCAGTCCTCGGCACACGTATAAAAATAAAATGCTTTCATCAGTATTCCGCTACTGTCATTTGTAGTACTTGCGCAGTGATAAAACTTGAGCTGAATTATATTGATTGCTTTAAAATTGTAAATTCTCTAATTTTTTACCCACGCTATATGAGCTTTGAATATGTGAATCAGAATTGCCCATTATAAATCTTTCTCTAGTGAGATGTCGATGAAGACGTTGTTAAATGATAATTTTAAATAACGCCTAAGTTTAGCATTTATCTATCGAGCCGTCTATTCACATACATACAGTACCACTTAAAAATTTAATCACCTTTTGCAATTGACATAACGTTGCACTGGTTTAGTAATCTACTACAATCGAAATGCTTTCTATATTATAGACAACTAGACTACTTTTGCGTTTGTCTGCATGTGCGAATAGCTTCTTTTTTTATTTTCTGAGGTGAAACACCGAAATTTCGTCCTTTTTTTGTGCTCCAATATAATTTTTGAACGTATAAGAGCAAGAGATAGTATACGTTGCGGACAAAAATTTAATTTAAATCCATGTTTCAGCACTTAGATCTGCTCCAGAGTGTTTTGGATGAATCGAAATTCCACAAGTTAGCAAGAAAGTTAACAATTATTGTTCCTCGGTAGGCAAAAAATACAAATACAGATATTTAATGTTGTTCCCTGACGATCAGGCACAATTTGCACATTAATTTAAATGGGGTGCGTTCGATGCGCTTGAATATGTAAGTGCTTTGCTTTTAATCCATTAGTGCCCTAAATTTACCAAAAATCACTTAAGTTAATCTTTTGGAAGGACATTTAATGTCCTAAAGTCTAGCTTAGCACAAATTAACGAAAATGGATGTAACAACTAGACTAAAATCCAAAATATTAAGTAGTATCAGGAGAGTGAAATATTCTGTTCAAAAAAAGTAATTCGATAAATTGGCTAAAAATTAAAGGTTAAAGTAGGCTCAAGCACCCGTAGTCAGGTATCGCCTGCACACCAGAACCGTGTGTTATATCGCTAGATACCGCAAGGGGTCGCGACTCCCCGAGGTTTAACCTCGCTACGAATAAGCTTCCCATTTATCGACTTAAGCGAAGCATGAAAGGTTGGGTTGGCCCGAGCCGGCTATCCGAGAAAAACACGAATTCAGCTCGAACCCGGGTCGACGCGGTCAGAGGCACAGAAAAGCGTTACTAACTGAGCATCGAGACTCATTACATAAATTGACAGACAGATGTCCCTAATCACCGGAATAAAATCTGTTTGCAACTTTAAGTCGTCCAACTACATTAGCAAAAGATTCATGCGAAATCAAAAGAAGAATGAGAACAGCGCTAATGAGTGTTTAAAATTAGTTGAATCTGAATAAATTCGGAAAGAAATAGCATTAGTTGTGCATTGGCCCATACTTCCGTATTTAGGGGCCCCCGGGAACAAAAATTAATTTTTGAAACGCACAAGGGTTCGCCAAAGTGAAAAATGAAAATTCTTGAAGTAGGTCTAAAACACCACCAAAACAGGTTTTTAGCGTACTTTTGAGCTAGTAAACTCAAAATTTTCCGGCGCTTCGCGCCGGATTTAGCGCATAGCTATTGTTTTTGTCGTCTAGCCCGCCTAAAACCGTTCAAATTTGAGTAAGACACTTAGAAAATGTCAAATTGTTGTGCGGCATTGTCAAACTTTTGAGCGGCATTGTATGTAATGTACATATGTGGACATAACACACTTGCACTTGATTTGATGCTTTTATTAATTTTAATCGCAAAGTGCGAAATTGTCTTAAATTTTTAGTCGCCTATTTGTCTTCTTGCAGCTTGCTCCAATCGAAATCTGAGGGTGAGCCAATTCTTAAGTTCCCTTGAAAACAGTGGTTGGCTAAAGCACGTGCGAATTATATTAGAGTGCGCCACTTTCATTGCCGAAGTATGATGCTGTAGATTAAACGCCAACGTATTTTTAAATTCGAATTTCTTTTTTTGCTTTTCTCTAAGGTTGCATACATCTTTTGTCATATTGTTAATCATTGCTTGTTGAATTTGTAATTCGAAAATTGAGCAAAAAATGTAATTTAAGATTCACTGTAAAATTTATTCTGAAATATTGTCGGGAAGACGTCCAGTACTAAATTAAACCCAATGAAAAATTTAGTTTTGCTTTATTGACAAAACAGCGTAATTCGTAGCGAAACGTCAAAAGAATTGAAGGAGTCTGATGTTCTACTTGATACCGTAAGAATTTTAATCCTAAAAACGAATGCAATATGGAAAGGCAGCTGGGAAAAGATTCGCAAGTGTTTTTTGTTAGAAATCAGAATTTTGTTTCCTCCAAAAATTGACAACATGGACCAGATTTTTAGCTGTTACAATTTTATATGATGATACACGCATATGTAAATCTATTTTTAGTCTATTTTGAAAAGCATCAACGTTGTGGTGCATTGCTCTGATGGATGGGATAGAACAGCGCAGACTGTTAGCCTGGCTTGTCTGCTCTTAGATCCGCATTACCGTACTCTGGACGGGTTTAAAGTAAGACTGTACTACATATTGAGGTGGGCTTTACGCATCAGTGCACAAGGTCAGGGTCGGCAGGGGGTTCAATCTCAGAAATTCGAACCAGCAGATTTAACGTTAACGAATTTTTTGTGGTTTACACGATCAAAATGGTTAAAATAGCCTATAAAAGATCTTTTCGTGGTATTTCGCATTAGTAAAGCAATTTTGGTCCATTTTGACTGCATTGTATTACTTTCAACCCTAAAAAATATAGTAATTGATTCCTTTTTGACGCTTTTTGAGTAAAAATACAAAAAATCACTAATCCTGCGCCGGTAAATTTTTGACATTTTTACGGCTTTTGACCCCAAACATGATGCAAAAACCTTCCGTCAGCTCCAAATCGCCGGACAGTACCTGTCTGGCTGACCGTTCAGGGGGGCAATATTCCTCTCATCCCTTATGTGCTTGTATGGCTTTAAGACTGGCTATGCGTTTGCTATTCTATATAATATAAATAGAAAACTTAATTTCTAAATTTTGGCTATTTCTATTTTATCCTAAAATTTTTAAAATTGATCAATGATTACGTATTACAATTGCAGGTTTTAATCGAAAAGGATTGGTTGTCGTTCGGTCACAAGTTCACGGATCGATGCTGCCACATCAGACCATGCGCTGACGATAGTAATACACAGGAAGCGGCGCCCATTTTCACACAATTTTTAGACTGCATTTGGCAATTAATGCAGCAGTTTCCCCAGCATTTCGAATTCAACTGCAGCTTTTTGATTGCGCTGAACGACCACGTTTACTCTTGCCAATTCGGCACTTTTCTGGGCAATTGCGAGAAAGATCGCAGAACCTTGAGGTGAAATTTCTGCGAGTTTTGCGCACGTTTTCACCTTTTAAAATTCAGTGCATTTCTTGTTCATACGTAGCGGTTTTATTGATCTAAGCTCACACAATCAAATTATAACGCAGGTGTTATTCATTGCAGTGCGATGACTGACTTTTTTAATTCTTATCGATCCATGGTCGGAAAATCAGATAGAACCGGCATTAGCTCAGATCTTTATACCTGTTTAGCCGATTGATCAGTAATTTTCTCGTCTCTTCTTCGCTTACACAGACAGTGGCGGATCTAGGATTTTCCTAGGCGGGGCGGTACCCCATTTTTTTCTAAAACAGTCAAAAATAGGTCCAAAAATTTGCCCTTTCCGTGCGAAATTGCGTTTTTTTGGACGTTTTACACTGTTTACCTTTATTTAAAATTGCTTTTGACGCAACATTTTCTCGAAAAATTCTGAACATTTTCGACAATTTCGTGCGAACAAATCAATAAATTTCTTTGACTTCAGCGAACGAAAAATTTGTGAAATTCAGGCTGAAGGATATTTAGAAGCTTGATTTACTGCTCAATCTCCTGTATTTGTAGCATTTGACACCGAACGTCGAAATTTTTTTAAAGTTATGCTCGAAAAATAGAAGAAATCTATGCTGAAATACCTGTTTCTGCTCTCGAAATTGTTTTATGTATAAGCTATTCTACTGAGCAAAAATAGCTATCTCACCAAATATTTTTAGCTAATAGGGGAGGCGGACGCCCCCCCTCCCCGCCCCCCCTTAAGTCTGTTCCTGTACACAGATCTAAATAGTAGTTGTCCGATTTAGGCTAAGTAATGAACTAGATTTCCTGGTTCTAAAAGACTTTTTGATCCTATAAGGCGATTTCCTGACGCAAAACAAAAAACTGCATAGTTTAAAAAAACATTGCAAGATGTTTTTGCTAGCGGTTCATTTGCGATATTTTACTATGCCTTATTTATTTTTAGATTATTGACTATTTATATTCTATTATCATTATGACATTGTGACATTAATCACTTTGTAATGAATGTCGTGTTGCTTTACATATGATTATAAGAAGTTTTCTTTCCAGTGTTTTTTGTACAAGGTTTTTTTACATGTGTACAAATATGGTCCCTAAAAAGTCATTGTACATTTTACATATGCAAATTTCGGTTACTATAATATGGTACCGTTGCGCGTTGCGCTTTCAGTGTAATAAAACAGGTTGCGCTTTCAGTGTAATAAAAATGTGATAAAATCAAAAAAAAACCAAAACTGGACGAGCCGCGAAGCGCCGAAAAATTCGACATTCTTTTTTTCTAAATACAATATGTACATACCATTGTGAACATAATGGCACGCTCAGGTTTTTCAGGGTCAAATGAATTCCTGGAACCTGCGGGGTTGGTCATCATTACCATAAACGCAGAGCATGGTCGAGCTTGGAGAGGGGGTTGAAAACGAGTTTTTTTGGGCCAAAATGACCATACAAACCTCGTATAAATGCTAAAATAGCCTTAAAGCTACCTAATTCCACAGTTTCTGGTCAATTTCAAGCACGTCTGAAGAAAATTTTCAATTCTCATCCATTTTTGGCCTTCATTTTGCCTCATTTTCCTCAGAAAATTTTCAAAACTTTTGCGGTGTGGGACGGTTTCCCTAGCGGGGTTGCGGGGTTGCTCAGCTGACAGGGTCAAGTCATTTGACCCTGTATTGACCCTGCTCTGTACGATTTTAAATAGTATATAGAAGAGACAATCCGAAAATTTTTGGGAATTTTGGACCTTTTTACAGTTTTTGCCTCTTCAAAAATCTTTGTTACAAAGACGGTCATGAAAAGTCTTTGTACATCGGGAAAAATATAAAACAAACCGTGCTTCTTCTACATTTACTATGCTTTTGGATACACATCTTTTATTACAGCTAGCTTTCTTAACTAATTTACGTTAATTACTAGCTGTTTTTTGTATTTATTTTTTATTTATCTTTTGTCAATTTTTATTGATCTATTTTATATTTTGCGGTTATAGGCTATATGAGAGAACATACTCGTTTTGGGCTTACGTAAATGTCAACCGCGAAGAGTATTTAAATCCATTGTACGACAGCACCCTCAACGTTGATATTTTATTGCCCGATATTAGACCACACAACGTGCAGTAAGTTAAGTGATTTTTCAGTACGTCGTAATTATAATAATTTTATACTTGAGGCGTTATTTTGGTGGAGGACATACATTGCAAGAATGCAATATTTAGCATAGCGACTAATGTTTTTAAAAATAGACCTGATGTTACTGATTCGATGAGATTATTGTGTTATTGTAGAACCCAGAATTTTTTATTTTCCGAAAAAATCATAGAAAAAGTTGTTTTACTTTTTTCAGCGATCTCTTAGCTGAAAAGCGTCAAATTCTCGTCGCTTCGCGCCATAGGTGCGCAAGGTCAGGGTCGGCAAAGCGGGGTCAAATCCCGAAAATCCAAAACAGGAAATTTAACATTCACGATTGTTTTGCTGTTTAAACAATCAAAATGGTCAAAATAGCGTACAAAACGTTTTTTCTTGGTAATATCGCATTTTGAAAGCATTTTTAGCCCATTTTGAATGCATTGTATCACAATTTAACACTAAAAAATGCAAAAATTGATCAATTTTGGACGCTTTTTGAGTAAAAAGTGCATAAAAATTGACATTTTTACTGCTTTAGACCTCAAAAATGATGCAAAAAACGTTCCATCAGCTCAAAATCGCCGGACAGTACCTGGTGGACTGACCCTCCAGTGGGGCTTAATACCGTCCCTTCTCACCCCCTGTAGACATGTATGCTTCGCGCCTTGCACTCGTTTTTTGTCAATATTTTGTTCAAATTACTCTATTTTCTACATTTTTCGAAGTTTATCTATGTTTTTGAAAGAACATCGTCAGCAACTCCAAAAATTGGATTTTTGAGCCAAAAAATGCGCTTTAGAAAAGTTTTTAGTTTCACCGTTCAGAATTTTAATGCTGTGCATTTTCATCCCGCACCCAAAATTTTGAACTGTGACACTGCATAAGTGCATTCAAAACTTACAAATAAATGCTCTTTTTATCCCTACTGAAAAAACGCCCGAATCGCGGGTATGTTTCTAGAGTAGAACTATATAAAACTACAGCTAAGGTAGCGTAAGTCATAACGAGCTGACGTCTTGCCCTAAGTTTGAATGATCTAGGCGAAATATACACGTTAATAAATTTTTGTGCCATATTCGATCTGATTTTGCTATGTAAGCTTTCATTTACCCGCAGACTGTGAATTCGCTAGACGCTTAAAATCTTTTTCAACAGGTTTTGGCGCTCACTTTACAATAGGTTCGATTCGGGGATTCACCCTAGGGAGAATCTTCGAGATTTGGCCGCCGATATTAATGATAAAATTCATGCGTTGTCATTCCGAACGAATGTATTGAAAACAGTGAGTAAATAACTGGATATTGTAGTATTGTTATGTGATGGCAGTGTTTTTTGTGTAAGGTCCGTTTGTACATGTACAAAAATGGATCCTAGAAGTCTTTGTGTATTTTGTACACATAAATTTTTGGGTACTAAAGTATGGTATGTACAGTAGCGATTTTAGTGCGGCAAAAACAGAGTTCTTCGACCTTGGTAGTGTATTTTGCTAATTCCTAGGTTTCTGAGGGCAAAAATCACTAATAATCGTCTCAAAACGGCGCTAAGCGCCGAAAAATTTGGCATTCTTCCTTTCAAAATGCTATTTCTGACATTATAAAGATATATAGAACACACAATTACTCATTTCGGCGCGAAGCGCCGAAAATTCTTGCGAATCTTAAACCTTTTTTTGCGGTTTTTGTTTTCCCAAAAGTCTTTGTACATCGAGAAAAATCTTTGCCGAATACAAAAAACACTGGGTTATAGCGCGATTTGATTAAGTCAGAATAGTCAGAATCTTTTGTTTTCGTTTCTCTGCCATTGCTATATTTTCCTGAAATACATATACATACTATGTACCGTACACGTAACAGGGGGTATGGGGGCAGTGATCGACCGGGCTCAAACAATACCGGGCCCGGGCCCGGGCTTTGCTGCCGGGCTTGGTACCGGGCCCGGGCCCGGGCTTATATACTAACAACATGCCTTGCTTCCAATATAATGTTATGCATAAGATACATATTTAGACCGATTTTACATTTGTTATTTGTCAAACGCAAGGCTTACTGCTGTATCAAGAAGATTTTTGAATTCTAAGCTCTGTTAATTATTCAATCTTTCTAAGAATAAATTAAGTAGTTAGCAAGGATTTTGGTAGCATTATTCAAGCAAGAACAAAGTTTTTAATACAATAGCGCGCAATTCCATTATTAAAATGCACGTGCAACTAAACACGGTTTGAAAAAGCACAAGGTTTCATGTAGATATTTAAAGGAAATTGAGCATTAAATTTATGCATTCAGACATAACAGCGACTATGATATGGTCGGATAGAAGATATGCTGTTTGGATTTTAGAACTCAAACTATAGCGTACATTGACGTCAATTGAAATTGTGTAGTGTATAGGATAGCACACGTATTGAAGCCATAGGCGTAGCCAGGGGGCATTGGGGGCACATGCCCCCCGAAATTTTTCAGAAATTTTGTTGATTTTTCGAGTGTAATAATTGTGTCCAGAAAATTGAGTTCAAAAAGGCAAAAACGTCAAAAATTTTCCGGCGCTTCGTGCCGAGTCTTTATTATATTTATTGTTATATAGATCCAATGAGTTCAAAAGCTTAAATTAGCTAAAATAATCGATCAATTCACATCACTTTAGTGATTTATTGCTCTATTTGTTCGTTGAATGAAACTGCGCATGCTTGTTGAGCATAACAGTAAATGTGCGAAAATGATTGTGTACCAGTTTGTCTATTCTTTGCTTTGTTTGTCTTTCTTTACAAGGACAGGACACATAATCCTATTTTAAATGAAAGGAATGGCCAAATTTTCTTATGTTTTTGCGTATTTTCTGTTTTCTGAATTATATCTTGTTAATAAGAAGGCCACAAATGGGCCTGAAAACGATAAGAACAAAATTGTCATTGATACATCTTTAATGGATTTAAATAGAATCACAGGCTAGCAAATTCATAAGAAATACGGACAACAGCTGAAATAGTAAACGTCTAAAATATTAACGATAATTATTTGAGGCCCGGTGGTTTTCAGCCGGGCCCGGGCCTGCTATGACCGGCCGGGCCCGGGTACCCGGTTGATCACTGGATGAGGGGATCCCCTTATCCAAAGTTGGCTGTCCCCGATCCTCCAAAATGAGAAGAGTTTTGAACCCTAATCCCAATTTTCGGAATAAATTGAAAATTTTGCCCGTTTTTAGGTGTTTTTAGCTGTTTTTGGCCAAAAATTGGAGGTTATTTATCAGAAATGCACAGCTTGGATATTTTGGGGGAGGGAATTTAGACATGCCTTTTTTGGGCTTAAAAATGGTGGGTACGCGTCAAAAACATCATTTTTCGGCGTTTCTGTTGATGCTCTATCTTTCTAGAGCATTAAAAACAAAAAATTCCGAAAAAACCAAAAAGTCAGCAAATTAAACAAAATATAGTCCAAACATGAGTGTATGGCGGAATGCGCCGAAAATTTGACATTTTTGAGCAAATTATAGATAACTAAAAACGCTCACAAAAGCACGTTTTGTGCAAATTTCTAGGAAAGTTTTGATAATTCGATAAATCGCAAATTCTTGGGGAAAGGCGGGTTGAAACAATTTCTGAGGGGTGAAAATTCTTCCTGCTGGGGGATGAAAAAACCTCCAAGATCATGTATGTCATTTACCTCCCCAAGAATGGCCGGAGATTCTCACTCTGAATTTTAAGCCGTTACATGTATGGAAAGTGCTAATAACTATTTTATTCTTGCGATGTAATTCGTGAACGTGCTAAAACATGATTGAGTTTAAAAATTATGTATATATTTCAAGAAAATGCACGATTTGCAAACGTCACTCAAAAGGAAAACTCCAATAGACGATTCGCCGTTGAATATGGAGGACAGCGGACATTACACGAACACGGAGCCCAATTCTGGTCAAGAGACCGTCGGTGATCTCGTGTGCAGTGTTTCTCAAATGAAAGTAATCTCACTGATTATTATAAATTTGACAATGGCATAATATTTCGTTACATAAATACAATGAATTATTATAAAAAAATATTATTAAAAAATATGATTGAAATATTATTTTTGTTATCTTCGAGAAGCAAATTTGCTTCGTGAAGATAAAAAGGGAATGTGTGCGCATGTTTATGCGTCGTACAGTACATTGAGTATGCTCCTTACTCATTAGGTAGTAGTGCAGCATACATACAGGCCCGAATTCAGGACTTTATTTCGGGGGAAGCACGACCAAAATTCCTTAAAAACATACGGGGAACCAAAGCCTTAATTAAAAAAAGACGTTTTACGACCACTAAAGCTGTACACCTTGTAAATTTTGCTAACAAATGTAACAAATGCCTAAAATATGGTGAGAATCTGATGGACACCCTCTTGAACAAAGCTCATTCCTGCATAAAACCTATGCAAAACAGAAGATATAGACGCAAAATACGCTTTAGGCTGTGTAAAGACTGAAAATGGAGTGTTTAAACCGCGCGCTTGGGACTAAATAGGCTGTAATTATAATTTTAAAATTAGGCGCGAAACGCCGAACACTTTTTTGCCATTTTTGGCTTAAAAGCAAAGGGGGAGTGAAGGAAAAAATTATTCTCATATTATCTCAGGGGGTAAAGTGCCCCGATTTTTCCCTGGATACGGGCCTGCATACATACATACCACACTCGCTCTTAGAGGTATGAGAGGGGGTACATCGCATACAGTCAGGTATTGCCCGGCCATTTTGAGCTGACGGAACGTTTTCTGCATAACTTTTGAGGATAAGAGAAATAATAATGTCGACACTTCTGGCGTTGCGTTGGATCACTATTTTTATATGCTTTTTTTGCTCATATTTTTTAGTGTTAAAAGCGAAATAATGCAGATTGAAAATGCCTCCAAAATGCGGTATTACCGCTAAAAGCGTTTTAAATGCTATTCCGTTCATTTTCGTAATTTGAATAACAAAAAATCGTGAACACTAAAGGAACTGTTTTGGATTTTTTTGGGATTTTGCTCCATTTCTGCCGACCCTGACCTGCAATTGTAATACATACAATGTACATAGTCTTACACATGTTCCCAAATTACAAAAATTTGGCTGTCAGCATCATACATGCAACGGCTCGAAATATTAGGTGGGGTACCCTGGTCTTTTAAGGGGGCAGTAATGACTTTCAATTTCTGGTCAAAAATGGCAAAAGCAGCTATAAATGGCCAGAAATTGAGGGGCCAAAAATTTTTCTGACTCTGGATGGGATGAAGGAAGACGATCAACTTTGACTGCAGGAAATGGTTGAACAATTGGTAAAGTCAATGTTTTCAACTGATACAAAATGTAACGTCGATCTGAGAAGCTAAATCGCAAAATACAACAATAAAATTGCAAGGATTTCCAATCAAAGTGCAATATTTATTCGAGCTAGATGGACTTTGTATAGAAGCGTTGTCGGTATTGTTTTTTTAGCATACGAGCAGCGGGCAGAAATGATATTTTTGGCGAATGCGCGTTATTTATGCAATCTCATGCAAGAGACAACAGATTTTATATATGAACGCTGTCAGCATATGTACGTGCAACAGGGTTAATTGGGATCTTCCATCCTTAATTAATCTTTTCCTAATTCTCGAAAGTTGATCTTTTTCATTCCTCCTCAACTTTCTGGGCAAATACTTTCGTTCAAGGCCATTTTAGGTGATTTTCTGCCAATTTTGGCTAGAAGGTAATGAGGACACCCTAAATTTTCAGTTCTTAATGCATGTAGGTACATGTGTCTGTCTTTGTTTATTTATTGCTTATCTATTTGTCGATTTATTTAATCTCTTTCTAACCGTTTGATTAAATTTTCTCAGTCTTTTGAATACCTACTTGCAGGCCCGTATCCAGGACTTTGTTTCGGGGAGGTGGACCATTTTTTTAAGACACAAGAGTGGACCAAGGGATGAATAAAAAAGACTTTTTACGATCACTAGAGCTGTACACTTTATAAAATTTGCTATCCAGTTGCCTGAAATATGTTGAGAATCCAATGGACACCCTGTTGAACAAATCTTATTTTCTGCATAAAACTTGTGCAGAACAGAAGACATAGATGCAAAATACGCTTTTGGTTGTATAAAGACTAAAATGGAGTGTTTAAACCGCGCGCTAGGGACTAAATAGACTCTAATTCAAAATTTTTTGCGAATTTTGGAGAAAAAAGCAAAGGGTAGTAAAGGGAAAAATCATTCTTATATTCCATTTCAGGGGTAGGGGGTGAGCACGTGCCCCCTACTCCCTTCGGGTACGGGCCTGCCTACTTGCATAGTGCTTATTACCCTTCATTAGCTCAACGATGAACAACGATCGCAAACGCCGCTTTTGTCACCGAAACGTTTATCGGACGCCGAGTCGGGATTCGACGATTCGTTGCCGTGCGTTTCGGATAAGGTTGATAATAAAAATTAATAATAATTAATGATAAACTAATAATAGATTAATTGATAATTTAAAAGGCGTTAATAAGGCCTTCTATGACGTCACCGCAGTCGCATACGTCGCCGACGCCTTTGACCTTGTCGTCTTCGCTGCCACTATCGCCAATGACTGTTTTCAATGCGCAGTGGCAAAAGCTACGCGACGCCATTGACTGTTCATCTTGTAACATGTCCTTTAACCAGTGCCAACGGCGGGTACTAACGAATCAATATATATATTTCTTATATATTTCGAGATAAATATTTTTCTGCGTTTTAAATTTATTTTAAACTAGATGCTGCCGTAATGAATTAATTTTCTGGATTTAGTGAACGATTCTGTAGAAGTTGATGTTAACGTACATTTTTTTCTCTAGAATTTCATTTGAAATAATATTAACAGCAACCACAATTATCTTACTTCAACAATTTATCGCTCTTGATGTAATGCAGTGCATTCTTACCAAATTAATAAAAACTATAAAAAATCTTACTAAGTCATATTTAGGGAAGAATTTCATAATTATGCAATTTATGAAAAAATACTTCCGTGGCCATACGTAGCAACATGTACATAAGTACTCGTACTTAGCATTGGTTGTTAGGGCTACTTGGTTTTCATTTAGAGTCAATTCGTTTATCTAGAATTTTTTAGTAAAACTTCACACGCTTTCAGTAGAATAAAAATTGGGCAATATGTGCATAAAAATGAAAGGTCTGCTTTGGTCAACTCTCGTGAAAGTCTGCGCTGGTTATTTAGGCTCCAGCTGGTTTTTTTATTTATCTTGACTTTGTCGATTTACTGCAGCATTTTGGACTACATGTAGTTGCCAAATTTTTCTGATAGTAGCAGGCACGTAGCTGGCCCTCTGAGTTTATGGACTACAATGTTGAAGCCAGATATCTTAGCAGCTACTGAGGCAAAAATGATAGTGTTTTGAGCTTTTCTCAGCGAGCTCTACGCACTAAGAAGAAAATTTTTGTAAAAATTCAAACAATTTGACTTGACTTTAATCATTCAAAAAATATGTTGTCTGAAATGGTCATATGCAAATAATTTCTTAATATTTGGACCCCGCTGAAAAATTGTTTAACTTGTTTTGTATTCAATTCTAGTCCCTACAGTGAAAGGAAAAACAGTAGGTAGGAGAAATAAGTAATTCTGCGCAACTCGTCAGAAACATTTGATGTCTTATTGAAACTTGGGCTGTTCGATGGACAAAACTATATAAAAACAATAAATCTGGCGCGAGCTACCGAAAATTTGGGGCTTATTATTTCAAAAGTGTGATCTATTTTGGCAGTATTTTAAACCCGCTTCAAGAATTTTCAACTTTTTCTCTTGGGGGACCCTTGTAAAAAATATACGCATTTCTGAAATTTTTGGGGGACTAGTCACTAGTCCTCCTTGTCCCTCCACAGCTACGTGCCTGTATAGTACCCCACATCTAACAAAAACTGAAGTGATTCTATCAATCAACCTTGAGAACAGGTGGGGAGCACCAAAATTCCGGCAGGGGGGTGCAAGATTTTTCAAAGGTCAAAAAATGGTCCTTAAAATGGTGGCATGGGGAAAAAACTCCATTTTTAAACGTTTCTCATCGAGCACTATCCATTGGCATCAAAAAATTGCGGAAAAAACAAAGAAGAAATTTTAAAAATTGAATTCTGGGGGTGGGTATTAAGCCTTCTGGGGGGTGCATACCCCTAAACCCCCTTTCACGCCCAAGTGTGCTTGAGAACCGGAAGGCTTATCGGTGCTCAAAAATGTCTGAGAAGCATATTATTTAGTGATCTTTTGGAACTTTTCGAAAAGTTTATACCATGTTTCTAAAGGGTCTGAAAAGTAACCATACCTTTTTTATTCTGTTTGGTAAGGTATTTACGTTAGCGAAATATCATCAAGCATCCTCTCCTACTCGCTACAAAATTTATTTTGTGGTAAATTCATTTTCGTTTATTTTTATATATTTAACTCCATTTTCGCCAATTTATATATATATATTTATATATATATATATATATATATATATATATATATATATATATATATATATATATATATATATATATATATATATATATATATATATATATATATATATATATATATATATATATATATATATATATATATATATATATATATATATATATATATATATATATATATATATATATATATATACAGGCCCGTATCCAGGATTTTATTTGGGGGGGCCGAAGATTTTTGAGACCAGATATCTCGAGAACCATTAGGAGATAGGCGAAAAGAAAGACAGTTTTGAGCGTATCTCGGCGAGCTCTATACAACGGTGAAGAAAAATTTCGACTAAAAAAATTAAAAAATTTTCACTTTATTTCATTTTGATATACAGCAAATTTATCATTTAAGCTGATTTCTCATCACCTAATCGGCGAATTATTTCTTATCTCTTGCCTTTGTACTTAATCATTGTGCTTTACAGGGAAAAACAATACGGATAATTAATAATTCGGCGCGAAGCGCCGAAAAAATTGACATGCTCTGAATATCAACCTCAAATTTGAGCGGTTTTGAGCGGACTAGAAGACAAAAAACATATAAACAATAGATACGGCGCGAAGCGCCGGAAAAATTTCATGTTTCCCATGTCATAACTCAAATTTGAGCTGTTTTGAGTGAGCTAGAAGGCAAAAACTATAACTAAACAATGAATCCGGCGCACAGCACTAGAAAAAAATTGACATGCTCTCTATATCTAACTCTAATTTGAGCGATTTTTAGCGGTTCAGAAGACAAAACTATACGTAAACAATAAATCCGGCGCGAATCGCCGGAAAATTTTGAGTTTACTAGCTCAAAAGTACGCTAAAAACCTGTTTAGGCGCTGTTTCAGACGCACTTCGCCAATTTTTCATTTTTCCTTCGGGGGACCCTTGAGAGAAACAAAAATTTTTCCCCATGCCCCCCTGGATACAGGCCTGTACCCATGTCATAACTCAAATTTGAGCTGTTTTGAGTGAGCTAGAAGGCAAAAACTATAGCTAAACAATGAATCCGGCGCAAAGCGTTAGAAAAAAATTGACATACTTTCTATGTCTAACTCAAATTTGAGCGATTTTCAGCGGTTTAGAAGACAAAACCTTACATAAACAATAAATCCGGCGCGAAGCGCCGGAAAATTTTGTGTTTTCTAGCTCAAAAGTACGCTAAAAACCTGTTTTGGTGGTGTTTCAGACCAACTTCGCCAATTTTTCATTTTTCCCTTTGGGGGACCCTTGAGAAAAACAAAAAATTTTTCCCATTTCGGGGGGGGGCAGGCCCCCCCCCGCCCCTCCCCCCTGGATACGGGCCTGTATATATATATATATATATATATATATATATATATATATATATATATATATATATATATATATATATATATATATATATATATATATATATATACATATATATATATATATATCGAGGGCTTAGTGCCAAAAAGGACTAACTGCATTTTTCAGGATCGGGTTCTCAGACGGCGCACGTGCTGCACGGGTACATCTTAAGTGCTGAAGGGGCCTATTTGTGATAATCAATAGACGTGGTCAAGATAATATTAATTTTCGCAGATAGGCCTTTATAGCACTTTTAGATGCACCCCGAATGCATATGGCGCCGTCCGAGAACCTGATTTTTAAAATTGCAGATAGTCCTTTTGCACCTAAGCCCTCGATATATATATATATATATATATATATATATATATATATATATATATATATATAAAATGTGAGATAGACTTCTTTTTTGCCCAAAATCTGCAATGGCTTATTTAGGTTTTAAATGATCATCATAATTTCCTTTTTCCTTCGGACGCTTTCTCCCGTGATTAACTTTTTTTGTAAGCAGTTTAATTAGCTATTTTAATCTTTTACGGGTCAAAACTATACAATACAAAATTCTTAATATTTTTTCTAGTATCACTGTTGGAGTTGTGGTCAAGTGTTTTGTCGCCGTTGCGTTTCACGGTCAAAAGGCAGCCCTGGAGCGGACACTAAGGATCGTGGCGATATAGTGGCAGATGCATCCGCGGGCCCTGATCCTATGTACTGTAGACGATGCTCATGGTGCAAAACACCAATCAATACCTGATTCTCCATGTAGCTTACTGATCTAACATACGCTTTAAGTAAACGCTTGCGCGCGACGTGCTATATTGATAGAAATGTTAATCTTTTATATTCAATTTCTCTGCCTAATTTCAACTTTATTAATTTGCGCCAAAATTTGCGATTTTCAATCAAAAATTGGACATCGGTTTTAATAGCTTACTTCGTATATCTACATAAGTGAGCGATATTTCGGCATACTTTTTCTTCTTAATTCACGAATGAGAAGTGGCCGGCTACATCCAAACTTATTAATTTTGTGTACTTTTGTTAAATATGAAGCTGCCGTTTAATCTCGATTTATAATTAAAGAAACTTTCACTAATTTCATTCAAGATTAGTGAGTTTTTTCTATTTTTGAGTGAAAAAAATTGCGAAAGGCTGAAGAGCTATTTTTGATAAATTTTTGCGATGATTGATTTACATTCCTATTAGCAGGAATTAATGAATTTCTTGTACTTACCTTATCCTAATTTACTTTCTTAACGTGATTTAAATCCAAAGAAATACCAGATTTAGTTATATTCAGAGCAGAATAGCAGGTCGTGCGGGGTCGAAAGTTGAAACTCAAGTTTAAAACGTTGCTTTAAAATAAAACGATAAAAGACATAATTAAATGGTCTTTTTTTGCTGATTTTGATTACAAAAAATTTCTGATTAAATTAAAAATTGTTGAGCTGTTGTCTCCGGGAAACCATCATCATCTATTGAAATTACCATTCCTAACGAATGGATCTTACTCATCATGTTGTTAATAGTGTACACCATAGGTGGGCAGCACCGAAATTCTGGGGGATGAAAAAATTTCTGGGGGGGGGGGGGTGAAAAAATTTTCGAAGGTCAAAAAATGGTCTTAAAAGTGGTCATATGGCGAAAAAACACCATTTTTCGACGTTTCTCATCAAGCACTATCCAATGGCATCAAAAAATTGCGAAAAAGCAAGACAAAATTTTTCTGGGGTATTTTGATTTCTACGGGGTGGGGGTATTTCAACTTCTGGGGGTGCATACCCCCAAACCCCCACGCCCATGTGTGGTGTACACTAAATAAAACAATTGCTTCTGTTTCCGAGCATTCAGAAAATCTGCTAGGAAATTAATTCAGGCAGATTTTCACTTCCTCAGTTGACACTTTGAAATTTGAATACTTAGCTACTCTTTATGTAGTAGCGTAGCGAGCCAATCGTTAAAATTCCATATATTTATAGTCCGTTTCATACAAGTTTGAGCATCAGTTTTAAAAATCATCTCCGGCAAAAAAATTGACAGATTGTGATTATTGAATTGATCTGCTGTATAATCATCGTAATCCACCGGATGCTGTCGGAGAAAATTCTTAAAATTTATGCCCAAACTTATGTGAAACAGACTATGAACTAATATTTTAGCGTTTATCGACGCTTGAGTCTTCGCGTAAGATTCACTCTAGTTTATTTTAAGTTCATCTTTGTACAGTATTTTAGGTTTTAGCTTTAGAAAGTATAAAAATAATTTTATGGTACATTCCATAAAGCCATAGCCAACGTGTATTTTTACGAATCGTCCCTACGTTCCAGTAATGAACGGCGTTCGTTCGTAATATGTAGACTGCCTAAATTTTGACTTGTGTACATATCATGCTCTCTAAGCCGTCTGTGCTTCTGGTCCAATAAATTATTTTGCTTTCGCATGTTGTTTAGACGTGCCATTCAGTCTAACTGCGATTATACGACAAATAAATTTGACGATAATGCGCTTTTTGTCATTTATGACAACTTATACATACATAGGCATGTACTTTGGACTGTCAGAATTCACGATTCCCCACAAATCCTCCCAGAATTGATTTTCTAAAATCTTTTTGTCTTTTTCGCGATTTTAGATGTCATTGGATAGAGCTTGTTGAGAAAAGTCTGGAAGCGGCTTTCTTGTCCTCGTTAGGGATTTTTGGTTCCTTTTTTGCATTAGAAATTTTCAGGTTCCCCAGACTCCAAAATTGCGATCCTTTCTGCGCATGGTTATAAATCTTTCGTTACATTTGTGTTAGCTTAGCTCCCACCTTCAGTTTCGTTAGGAGACTATTTAAGGATCTTGAAATGAGGGATTGTAATCAAAACAGAAATGTATTCCGAATGAGTTCATACGACTAATGTGAGAATTTATTTAATGAGAGCAAAGGACCCGCATTTTTGTCTCCCATGTGAGTACATCAATTTCAAAAAGACATGTTGCTTAGATACAAAATTGCGCTAAAACGAGCATAATTTACTTGTATCGATGATTTCAAGCACCTTTGTGAAAATATCTATTTTTCTGCTTTTTGTAGCCCTACTTTATCTATTTTTTCTGAGTCTTGAACCCCAGCCACCATCTGCTAGTGACCTCCGCATTGTTTTTAATTACAGTCCTACTATTTACCAGCATAAACTGCGCACTTTAAGTTGTTTGTCCTCAAGTTTTATACAAATATGCTTATATCATATGACAATATCAGATGAAAATTTGATATTAAATTTTATCAATTATCCTGAATAATTTATTCTTGAGCTTGCACACACGTGGGCGTGGAGGGTATGCACCCCCCAGAAGTCAGAATACCCCCAGAATTCAATTCTTGAAATTTTTTCGCTTTTTAGCGATTTTTTGATGCCATTGGATAGTGCTCGATGAGAAACGTCGATAAATGGTGTTTCTTAACCATACGACCACTTTTAAGACCATTTTTCCACTTTTGAAAATTTTTTCGCCCCCCAGAAATTTTTTCATCCCCCAGAATTTCGGTGCTGCCCACCTATGGTTGCGCATCGGTATATATGAAGGTAGGTACCTCTGGTGCAGTCGTTCACTTTTGTACTATTTTCTGCCGACAGTTGCGTGACATATAGCGCATACGTATATGCAACTATAGTCTAATTCAAATAACTTCGTACATAAATTTAAGCCGAGGGTTCACTCACACATGCACATAGGGGGTGACTCTGTGAATTAGCCGGGCAGATACTGTCCGGCGATTTTAAGCTGATGGAATGTTTTTTTTGCATCATTTTGCGGTATTCTTACTTATGCACTTTTTACTCAAAAAGCGCGCAAAATTGATCAATTTTTGCATTTTTTAGTGTTAAAAGTGATATCATGCAGTCAAAATGGACTAAAAATGCATTGAAAATGCGATACTACTACGGAAAAAACTTTAATAGGCTATTTCGACTATTTTGATCGTTTAAACAGCAAAAAATCGTGATGATTAAATTAAATGTTTTAGATTTTCGGAATTTCACCCCCTGCCGACCCTGACCTTGTGCACCAATGCGAGGGTTACGATACGATAATTATATATTAATTTATTGCTATAATCGCAATCTGTCAGCTTATTGTCGGCGATAATTTTAAAATTTATGACCGAACTTGTTATGAAACAGATTATAGGGGTGCGGAGAGGAGGGTAATCTAATTTCCCTTATTAGCCACATAGACAGTCACTTTCAGACGATTTTAAGCTTAAAGCATATTTTTAGCAGCACATAATAATTTTCCGGTACTCCGCGTCAAATTAATAATTTTATGCCTAGTCTACTCAAAAATAACGTCCGACATTGCGTGCGTCAAAATGGTCTAAAAATTAAAATTTCTCGGCCAGACCGATTTTCATCCTTAAAAGCTAAATAATTCAATCAAATTGGACTTAAACGAAAAAGACGCTGTGGGTCAAAATATTCTACCCCCCCAATCAAAAAGTGTTTTTTCTGGCACCACCCAGCTGGGGTTCTGAAGATACTGAAGTGCCTTCTGGCGCCATCTGGTGGCGCGGCATTGCCCCACCTGATGCATATATATATATATATATATATATATATATATATATATATATATATATATATATATATATATATATATATATATATATATATATATATATATATATATATATATATATATATATATATATATATATATATATATATATATATATATATATATATATATATATATATATATATATATATATATATATATATATATATATATATATATATATATATATATATATATATATATATATATATATATATACAGGCCCGTATCCGGGGGGGGGGGCGGGGCGGCCCCCCCCGAAATGGGAAAAAAATTTTTTGTTTTCCCAAGGGTCCCCCAAAGGAAAAAATGAAAAATTGGCGAAGTTGGTCTGAAACACCGCCAAAACAGGTTTTTAGTGTACTTTTGAGCTAGAAAACACAAAATTTTCCGGCGCTTCGCGCCGGATTTATTGTTTATGTAAGGTTTTGTCTTCTAAACCGCTGAAAATCGCTCAAATTTGAGTTAGACATAGAAAGTATGTCAATTTTTTCTAACGCCTTGCGCCGGATTCATTGTTTAGCTATAGTTTTTGCCTTCTAGCTCACTCAAAACAGCTCAAATATGAGTTATGACATGGGAAAAGGCCTGTATCCAGGGGGCGGGGGTCCTGCCCCCCGCGAAATGGGGAACAATTTTTTGTTTCTCTCAAGGGTCCCCCGAAGGAAAGAATGAAAAATTGGCGAAGTGCGTCTGAAACAGCGCCTAAACAGGTTTTTAGCGTACTTTTGAGCTAGTAAAGTCAAAATTTTCCGGCGATTCGCGCCGGATTTATTGTTTAGGTATAGTTTTGTCTTCTGAACCGCTAAAAATCGCTCAGATTAGAGTTAGATATAGAGAGCATGTCAATTTTTTTCTAGCGCTGTGCGCCAGATTCATTGTTTAGTTATAGTTTTTGCCTTCTAGCTCACTGAAAACAGCTCAAATTTGAGTTATGACATTTGAAACATGAAATTTTTCCGGCGCTTCGCGCCGTATCTATTGTTTATATATGTTTTTTGTCTTCTAGTCCGCTCAAAACCGCTCAAATTTGAGGTTGATATGCAGAGCATGTCAATTTTTTCGGCGCTTCGCGCCGGAGTATTAATTATCCGTATTGTTTTTCTCTGTAAAGCACAATGATTAAGTACAAAGGCACAAGATAAGAAATAATTCGCCGATTAGGTGATGAGAAATCAGCTTAAATGATAAATTTGCTGTATATCAAAATGAAATAAAGTGAAAATTTTTTAATTTTTTTGTTGAAATTTTTCTTCACCGTTGTATAGAGCTCGCCGAGATACGCTCAAAACTGTCTTTATTTTCGCCTATCTCCTAATGGTTCTCGAGATATCTGGTCTCAAAAATTTTCGGCCCCCCGAAATAAAATCCTGGATACGGGCCTGTATATATATATATATATATATATATATATATATATATATATATATATATATATATATATATATATATATATATATATATATATATATATATATATATATATATATATATATATATATATATATATATATATATATATATATATATATATATATATATATATATATATATATACATAACAGGGTGGGCCAAAAAAAAAGGCTACATTCCAATTAAACATAGCATAATTTCGGTTGATGTGAACATGAGACGCTATAAAAATGGCTAAAAATAGCATTCAGAGGAACAGCTGGATTCTGGGTGGGGTCTTTTGGATTCTGGGGTCAGAACCCACTCTCAGACCGCCCACATATGTAAGTGTTTCTGAATTTGCGCGTGTGTCTGGTCCTGAAAGCCCAGAATGGAAAAGTCAGAAATTTTATCTGAAAAATGAAGCAAAATGAGGGCAAACACGGATAAAATTTAAGATTTTCTTAAAAATACTTCAAATTGGCCAGAAACTATGCAATGACGTAGTTTAACTATTATAGCGTTGCCAATTTTTCAGGTCATTTTAGCCCAAAAACTCTATTTGACCCCTACTTGCAGCTGACCTTCTACAGATTAGTCATGCTACACCCTTTCTTCAGAGCTGTAAATCTAGGAAGGAGACTTTTGTTCCCCTTCACCCACAAGAAGATATTTCAATCTCTTTAAAAAATTTACCTCCCCAGGTATGCTCAATTTTTCTAGAGATGCAGAAATTTCAAAATTTTTCCCCATTTAGTGACCTTTTCACCATTTTTAAAACTATCAGCATCGAACCTAACTCAAGCCTCGCGTACCTCTTTATTCCTTGTTTTTACTTCTTTGCTATTGCCATTTTCATTTTAATTTTGAGCTACCCAGCTGTTCTGAGCAAGCCATCTGAGCTTTTCCATGGTATTTGCTGGCATTCCATCTTTTGGCTTCAAAGAAGCTGCCCAAATTTCCTCCTGGAGGGCCACTACGCCCGCCCTCCGGTCGCCCATCGGACTTGCCCTCAAACTGTGTTCTTGGCAGCAGTCTGACCCCAGATAGGAAATAATTTTGGAGGAAAACTGATACAAGAATGAGGCTGTTTTGAATGGTGAAATTTTCTTTTTTAAGTTCTAAATGGAATATAAGCTTCATATGCATTAATTTTTGTTCTTTTGTTGCACCGTTTTTTGTATCTTGTTGTTGAACAACTTCAAGCACGGCTTTTTCTGGAGGCATTTGAACGATAAAGCAACATCTAAATCCGGAAGAACCATTCTTGCCATGTTTCTTGTTTCCTGGATAATCAAATAGAAAACTAAAAAGCTTACATTATAGAGACAGTCTTGCTTTCTTATATAGCTCAATTAAACCATTACTTCAAATTGAGCATCTTCATTTGAAATAGATACAAGGAAGTATTTTGACCGTTGGCAGTAAGCTATCATTAGTCTAACACCCTTATTCACGACATTTTTCTCATGCTTCGCGACAACTTCAAAGCTTCTGTTTTAGCAAAATTAGGAAGGAAGCACCGGCAGTTTTATGCCTCGAGTTGGATCTGATCTAATTATCTCATTATTACCAACTACTCGCGCCACTTGCTGCAATCGTTTCAAGATGTGTACGTTGGCATAAGTATTCATATAGTATCATTTCGTAAGCGCTTTTTTGCGATTTTTTTGAAAAATATAGTATGAATTTGTATCATTCATTTTCCATACTGTAAACGCTTATTCATGTACTTCGTGAGCAAGAAATGTGCCTCGCCAAAATTCATCACAAAATCGTAAAACGTTTGATTTGAAGAATGCCCAAAAACAGATTGAGTGAAAATCCACTCGATTTTCTCTAGATTTTGCCTTTGAATTTGTAATGAGTTCAACAAAATTCCCAAAAACATTTTTGCATTTGACATGCCTCAATATTTTATATGACGCTATTGACAAAATTGAGATGGATTTCCTTTTGCAGCTGAATCGCTAATTAACTCTTTCTATATTTAGCGCTCAAAGTAAATTATTCCGTTCGTGGGAGTATGTGATCTTACCTTATAAGTGAATACATGAGCAATAAAATTGCAGAGCCTGTCTCTTGTGTTTTCACATGACATCAACAATTGTTAAACTCCATAAACACAATTAATAAACAAACACCTAATAAAATCAAGTTTCATGCACAATTATGTGACCATAGTATTAAATTAAGTCTATTTCACATAAATTTGTGCCTAAATTTCACGAATTTTCATTGACAGTGAGCCAAAAGGTTACGGTAATTATGTATCAGATTGATTCTATGCTTACAATCTGTCAGCTTTTTTAGAGGATAGTTTGAAAATTTAGGTAAGTGCAAATTCTCTGGAAACAGACTTTAAACCACTCAAATCCCTGTTAATATTTACATAATTTTTGAATAAGTTTTAAGTGTAATGTAACTGCATATCTAATCCATCCCAAGTAAAAAAGCTCATTCACGACTAGAACAGTCATCTTATTTAGTACCTAATTATCTTTGTGATGCAATACATATAAGTTGAGCAGATCAAGTAAAAAAGAGTCCTCTTTTTCATTATGAATTAGTGAAATTACATAATGTACCTATGTGTAATTTCAGAAAGAATAAATTATCACATGCTAAAGAGCCTAAATAAGTGATTTGAGCAGAACATCTGTCAGCAAGTCTTTATGCATTGAGTCTGCCAAGATTTTTTTTTTTGGTGGGTCTATCGATACAGTGGGTCTAACGAGATTTTCTGGTGGGTCTATCAATACAGTGGGTCTAACAAGATTTTTAGGCAGGTCTATCTGTTAATTGGGTCTAACTTGAGATTTTTTTTTGGTGAGTCTATTGTTACAGTGGGTCTGTGGATTTTTGTTTGTTGATTTCAATCGATACAGTGGGTCTATCAAGATTTTTTTCTGGTGGGTCTATTGAGACATTGGGTCTAATGAGGCAGTGGGTCTAACAATACAGTGGGTCTATTGAATGAATTTGTGAATTTGCATAGATTTGCATTTTAAGCATATATACATATATATATATATATATATATATATATATATATATATATATATATATATATATATATATATATATATATATATATATATATATATATATACAGAAGTTACTGCCACCCATTCTCCCAAAGCCTACAAGTTTAAATTTAGTTATGAAAAAATTATGCTTTCTGGTCATTTTTAGATTTCTATTTTTAGTCAAAAAGTTACCCCTGAAACTGGCCAGGGTCTCCTCACCACACATGGGCGTGGGGGGTCACAGGGTCTGGACCCCAGAAACCAAAAGACCCCCGAAATCAAAGCCCCCCCAGAAATCAATTTTTGAAAATTTTTTTCATTTTTTTTTCACCAATTTTTCGGTACCAATGTGGATAGCCCTTGATAAAAACATCAAAAAATGTGTTTATCATATATATATTTTAGTATTTTTGGTAACTAAAAATACATTTAATTTTCTTGCTGCCCACGTATGTTCCTCACCCAAAATTTTTAGCCATTGCATGTATGATTCTAGGCATTCAAATTAGATGGTCCATTCTGTATGATATCACATGTGAAATATGACCTCAAAACAGGTAGGCAGCACAAAATTATGAGAGGTGCCAAAGATTTTTCAAGGGTCAAAAAATAGTCTTAAAAATAATTAGTATGGCAAAAAAAACCATTCAATATATCTCAAAAAAAATTGCAAAAAACATTTTCAAAAAATTAATTTAGGTGAAGGGTATTCTGGTTTTATGGGGCAAGATATTCAGACTGCTGGGGCATACCCTTTCTAATCCTGCCTCATCCCATGCCCATATAGGTGAGAAGCTGCTTAAGCCACCAATAAGTCACTTAAAAATCATCAATATCTATCAGTACAATAGAATTTCTAATGAATTAATTCCCATGCCTTTCTGACATTACATTGCGAATAAGCAGGCTTTTTATAGCTTATCAACCTAATTAAAAAAACTATTTCTATTCTAAAATGATATTGTTATAACATACTTTTTAATTAAAACGAAACTTGCAGTTTTTGCATTTGGCTACATAAAAATAAATCCTGTATACATATGTACCTAAGTTATAAATTTTACAAAATAATACACGATCTTAATGAATCTTGAAACTTATACAGCTTAGCAGGAATGGGAAAAATTTTTTCAGAATTCTTTCTAAATTTGTTGAAATGAGAGTCAATTTTATAGTACGTCTTGAATATCATAAGTATTTGTTTTTATTACAGCTGATTAGCTTTTGAGCTATTTAGATTTTTATTTCACTTTTTAATGTTAATTTTTGTTATTCACGAAAATTAGCTGTTTAAGTAATAATAATGATCATCATAACTAAGCTTAAGCCTTTTCTGATCTGAAGGATACGCCCTCTAGCTCAGGCTTAGGGCTAGGCAGACTGAGTTAGGTATGTGAAAAAATTCAAAAAATTTTTAAAATGTTTAGTATTTGAATAACTGCAAAAATACACAAACATAATCGTACGAATCACCTCTCAATGGCCCTATCAAGTGCAATATTTAATTAAATTCAGATAAAATTTGAAAAAAAAACTCTTTCATACCTGCTAAGTGTATAAGTCGCAAACGCCAAATTTTTTCAAATTTTTTCTCTATGCCTGTACTTCAGACCCTTATCTATACAGACAGATTATTAAAAAACCACAGCATTTGATGTACTGCGTGATTTTTTCTAATATTGCACCAATTCTTGACATTATTTTAGAACATCATTGATTATCCTGAGAAATGAAATGGTTTGATGAAAATCAGTCAGCTTCAATCAGTCAGACAAATGGAAAAATCACACAAAGCACCTAGCAGGTTCAGCATTATATGGCATTAAAAATGATTGCGATTGTTTGAATCCCAGCTGCAAAATCCGGCCAGCATGAAAGCCTCCATTCAAAAACTTCTGCCATTCTTTATATTTGCCCTCAATCCCTGCCTATTCAGATTATAAAAAACAGAGCATCCGATATCAATCACACAATTTTCTTTGAATATCAGCACACTCAATTCTTAATGTTAGCCACAGAAAATAATGATTACTCTAAGAAACGACATGGTTTGAAAATCAGTCATTAAAATCAACCAGACAAGTGGAAAAACACCCGCCAAAGTCCAAATCATCTTTGCATTGATAATGATTGCATTTGACTGATAATCCTAACACTCTATCCTCTTTAACAATAGAAAATCAATATTTTAACTCTGGGTACAATAAACTGAATCAGAAACAATTTGGTACCTTGCAAGGAAACCAGCAGTACTAAATACTCCAATTTATATGAGTTCATCTGTATGAGCGCATGCATTAATTATAGTCTGTTTCACATGACTCAAAATGAGCTCTTAAAAAATCAATACAATTCCAGGTTATTATTCAACAAGGAAGCATGTATTAGGTCTTTTTGTTTTAGGTACCTATGTACTTGCATGTCTATTAATAAAAAATTTATGTGACCCTTGCATTTGCTATTATGCAGCTATTCTGACCACACATGGGCGTGGGGGTGTGGGGGGTATGCACCCCAGAAGTTAAAATACCCCCAGAAATCAAAATGCCCCCCCCCCCCAGAAAATTTTTTGCTTTTTAGCAATTTTTAATGCTATTGGATAGAGCTTGATGAGAAACGTCAAAAAGTAATTGTTTTGTATACGACCACTTTTAAGACCATTTTTTGACACTTCAAAAATTTTTTCACCCCATGAAATTTTCTCCACCCCCAGAATTTTGGTGCTGCCCACCTATGTATTTGACCTCATTTTTGAGTCTCTTAGAAATTCACTTTGTATGTTTGTTGAATTTCTATAAAAGATCTATCAAACTTCAGTTGCACAACATTGAAGTCTGTAAAGATTTCACTTTGATTAGCATCTTATCATAGCTCAACAGCCTTCTATAGAACTCCAATTAAAGTTATTTATCAAACTTCTATAGAACTTCTTCAAAGTTCTCTATCAAACTTCTATAGAAC
>JAVLUZ010000141.1:6614928-6650670 GCA_036768485.1 Mermis nigrescens
GGCATAGCCCACAGTGCACTATTGTAGATAGCTACTAGTATTGGCTATTAGATGGCTATTGCGAACTGCTAAGCACAAGTTCGCCTACCATGTAGCTCTCGCGAGTTACAACAAGCAGTGGCGGATCTAGAATTTTTTGTAGGGGCGGAACCCCTAACTTTTCCCAAACAGAGGCTGGTTTTATTGTCAATTTCTTGTACTTGTTACTTTGAGATAAGCCCACGCGATCGCGAAGCGCCGGTGACTTTTACAACTTAAGCTAAAAAATGAAAGAAATGAACAGTAAATTGTTCGAGTCATAAAAAGGTTCGTTGCTACAAAACCCTTTTACTGGCACAAAAATATCGATTACAGGCCGCAAAGAACGTGAATAAATGTGATTAATTGATCAAACAGCGAAAACATCTAAGAAATACGATAGAGGATGGTTAGACCTCAAAAACATGTAAATTTGTTATCTCGCCAACTATGTATGTACATATATTGGACCGATGGGGGACTGCTCCCTCTCCCCTGAATCCGCCTTTGCACATATGCATATTTAAATATATATGTCCAAACTTTGAACCTCGTCCAGCAAAATTTCGTCACTATTGCCATCGGCGCCTTCCTCGTTGATGCTCAGAGCGTCTGGAGTAAATGACGTGTCATTCGATGCAGGAAATGAGGATAGTCCCAGCTTCACAGAAAAAGCCATTGGCGTGGTCGGCACATCAAATAAAAAAATTAGGAGTTTCGAGTGAAAAGAGTTTAATATGCTTACTCCATTTGGCTAAACTTAAGAATATGGTACTTTCGGAAGAGGTGCAAAACGAATACGGAATGCCAAAATTTTTTGCCAAAATGGTAGAACATGATAAAGTGAAGCGCGGAAAAAAATTTGGTGAAAATCTGAGCCATATTTGCAAAGTTGCAGGCAACTCTCGATTTGAGTGTTTCAGTAGGACGATTAAACGGCTCGATCCAAGGACTTACACATTTGTCAGAAATAAATAATATGGGCCGAAATTACGGGAGGAAGCATAGCAATGAAGGAGAAAAAAGAAAAAAGGCGCGGAAAGCTGTTTTGAAATTTTCAAAAACTTAAAAAAAATTTTCATATTTTTTTTGCATGATTTTTCGGTTTTACTCGATAAGATATACGAAAATCTAAGTTTTTGCTTCTATTATACTCAGGCTTAGGCTTAGTATATCTGAAAAGGTGTTTCAACTTTCAAGCTGCTTAGGTCGAGGTCGCTCCCGCTTAGGTTAATGTATAGATGCTTAGGTCGATGTATAGATGCTCAGATCGATGTATAGATGCTTAGGTCGATGTATAGATGCTTAGGTCGATGCATAGATGCTTAGGTCGACGTAAATTAGGTATCTACATGTGATTCTGCATTCAGCTGTTTGAATCTTCAAATACTTAGGTCGAGAAAGATGCTTGTTTAGGTCGAGAAGAGGCTAATTAAAGAAACCCATAGCTTTTGTAATATTGATCATAGACGGATGAATTTTTTCCGCGCTTTCTATCAACATGTTCTAAGTACTGAGCAAAAAAATCCGCTCTTCTGAAGTTCATTTGTTAGTATTTTAAAAGTACCATATTCTTAAGTAACTCCACTCCATTTTAGTTTTTTCCTTTGCATATGTAGGTATACGTTAAACAACATTACATAAGGTGTTTAATGCTAATTTAGCGACAAGTATGATTATTTTAAACACGACTGTTCGCCATGAAATAGTTTTGAAAAGTGAGCTTGATAAGCGAGAGTTGTAAACCAAGAGAAACTTAAAGTTTAAACCTGCCATTACATTATGAAGAGAATTGTAAAAGATTTTAAACGTTAAGAAAATGAAAAGGTGGGATGTTGGTAAATAAAAATACATTCAAAGGATATGATGAAACATTGCTGTTGAGAATAGGACGATCACGTGCTATGTATAATGACTCCTTGATTAAAAGATCAAATAAGTTGGATGCTCGACTGATAATCTTGAAGCAATCTGATGTAATTGGATGATTGCTATTTGAGATATGTTTGTGATTAGCAGATAAGATATCACCCTGAATTGGCTTTCCAGTAGCAAATGAGATGCCAGTATGCTCTGCTATTCTACTCCCAAAATATCGGCGAGTTTCACCAATGTAACTAGCCATACAGCTAGAACACGTATACTTATATACCTATACTAAATTTGAGAGTAGCTTAGCAGGTTACATCAGATTGCTTCAAGGTTATCAGTAGGGCTCCCACATACTTTATGCCAGAAAAAGGACATTTTTCGCAAAAAGTCTAAATTGACAAATGTTTACTGAAATCATACCCAACTAAATTAATACAAGACCCATACAATGAGATCAATGAACATTACTTATTGCTAGATTGAATTTGTCTATGTAAGTTATCGTTCTGAATGCAGCATGAAAAGTTTAACACCCTACTTTTTATGGCAAAATGAGCAGTTCAGAATAATGTAAAATTACGGGGTAATAAAATAAGTACAGTAAATAAAACTATATTAACCTAAAAGAAAAATGTTAGTCTAGAAAACGTCCATCATATAACTGCAATAATCATAATAACGTAAAATCTTAATTTCAAACAAAATCCTTCGCGAATGGCCAGTCACCCGACACAACAGTAATTGTGTAGAGATTTTTTCAGGCTAAGTAGCGAAAAAAGGACAAAAAAAGGACATGTTTTAAAGAAGGACGCTGATGCAAATAAAAGGACTGTCCTCTTAAAAAAGGGACATATGGTAGCCCTAGTTATCAGTCGATTCAACTCATTTGATCTTTTAATCAAGGAGTCATTATACATAGCACGTGATCGTCCCATTCTCAACAATAATGTTTCATCAAATCCTTTAAATTTGTTTTCATCTATCAACATCCCACCTTTTTCGTTTTCTTTAAGTTTAAAATCTTTTATAATTCTCTTCATAATGTAATGGCAGGTTTAAACTTTGAGTTTCTCTTGGTTTATAACTCTCGCTTAGCAAGCTCATTATTTTGTTTCAAAACTTAGCTAAGTACGTTTTTGCGGTATGAAATTGGCATATTGTACACATTTTCAGAAAAAAATTGTCATCGCGTTTGCTCCCAGAGCATGAGTAGGTACATGGAATAGAGCAGCAGACGTTTAGGGCACTGCGCCAGATTTCATCACTCAATGAAATTTCAACACTAAAAAATTTACGATCAAAATTTTTCGCAAATCGCTATGCCAGAAACTATTCTGAAAAAAATAAACACTATGAAACAGCGGGGAAATAGTGTTTCGCACATTAACTGCGGATATCGAGTAGGCTACCACAAATTAAACGAGCACAAGGAAATTCGGGCAACTTACTGCTCCTTACGAAAATCCTATTTTCGCCAGTGGAATGAAGCAAGAGAAATCTTATGTGGCTGAAGCGTGAAAATGGTTAAAGATAATCATAATTATCTTTTTCGAAGTCACATACCTACATAAGATGTGAGCTCTCGGTAAAATTTTATAGCATAAACAGCTTTTTGATCATTTTCAATCACTTAATTCTGTCTATATTTCATGAGAAAATCTCCCATTTATTATACTGATGGTCTAGACCACACCTGGTTGTGGGTGGTGGTTCGGGGGGTATGCACCCCCGAAAAACCAAAATACCCCCACAGAAATCAAAGTACCCCCCAGAAATCAAAATACCTTCCCAGAAATCAAAATACCCCCCAGAATTCAATTTTTGAAATTAGTTTTCGTTTTTTTCGCAATTTTTTGATGCCAATGGATAGTGCTTGATGAGAAACGTCGAAAAATTGTGTTTTTTTACGTCATACCACCATTTTTAAGGCCATTTTTGACCTTTGAAAAGTCTTGCACCCCCCCAGAATTTTCTTGCTGCCCACGTATGGTCTAGACTCCCTCAAACTCCCTTTTTAGACGCATGTCTGGTCATCACATAAAATTTATATCATGTTTTCTTATCTGACCTCAGTGAGCTGTTCCCCTAAACCGATCATGCTACAAAGGCAAGACCGCCTTATACGAATAGAAGGATAAAGGATTTTTAAAGTCTTAGATCTAAAATAATCAAAAGGGACTATTTTTAGAAATGAATGAATTAATTGAAACCTTTTCCCATTCTTTCTGTTCTCAACGATTCATTGACTCGACAAAATCACAAAAACTTCAAATAAGTACAAGGTACATACCACGAAATTTACCTGACACATAATCAATTCAATGGTTAAAAAATGTATCAATACAAAATAAAACAGCATTGCTCTGATTGCTAATGGCTGCAATGCAACGTGATGCGCAAAAATATAAAACGAAATTTCCCTTATGATATTCCGCTTTAGCGCCACTCTCTTGTTTATTTATCAACGATTCAGTTCGGTGCAAACATGCTGCGCAAGCATTAATCTTAATTTTTACCTGTTTAGATAAACCTTTGTTTTATTTGTCTGTTCATTGAATTATACAAAGTGTCAACTTATGCGCAAAAATCCAAGACGCATTCACTGTTTATTTTAACGGATTGCAGCCAGACTTGGAATTTTGACTGAACAGTGTGAACACAGACTTGCCGTGACAAAACAGTGTTTGTGATACTGATCAGGTTTTGGCACTGATTCCAAATCTGCTTACGAATTCTGTCCAGCACGTCTAATTTTTGAATTATTTGGAGTTTTGATATTAGCGTTTAGCATTCCACTGCAATTCATGCACTTTGGCCATCTATTGTACACATATTTAAGTGACGTACATTTTATTTTTTATTAAAGATCATGTTTTAGAAGTCGATTTCAAACTGAATTTTCCACTTATTTGCAATTGCCACATACATATGTACGTATGTATAAAGGTAGCTATGTGTCGTAAACCCAAACTATAGTCTGTTCCATTCCGAACCGTCCATTTTCGCTTTACGGCTTACTACTGAAGCAGAATATTTTACGGTTTTAATTGTTGGAACAGTTTGTTAGACGCGCCACATATTGTAAGTAGAACACTTACACTTTCAAAATCGTCTGCGATAGCTCAGTTGGCAAGAGCAGCGGTCCGGTCAACCGTGGTCCCGGGTTCGAGTCCCGGTCGCAGCTACTACTTTTACACTGGAAGTCTCGAGTAGAAACGGCTCGGTTGCTATTGATTCAAAGTCCACTTCATTCAAAAGCGGGAGGAGTGTAAGTAGAACACTTACACTTTCGAAATCGTCTGCGATAGCTCAGTTGGCAAGAGCAGCGGTCCGGTCAACCATGGTCCCGGGTTCGAATTCCGGTCGCAGCTACTGTTTTTACAATATTAAGCTAAACACGTTAAACACCGATACGAAGACTTCAAAGCAACCAACCTCTAAGAGAGCATAATCGAAGAAGCCGTCTGTGCAGTTAAAAACTGATACAGTAATAAGAGATTTGCAGAAATAGGCCGTTTGGAATGGAACAGACTAAAATTTTGCAGTAAACTTCCGTATGGTAAAAATTCTTGTGCTCTAAACTTTGTTCAAGAAATGATTGGGTGGTTTAAAAACCATATGTATAAGATGCTTTTATATTTATTCTGTAAGAAGTCGCTGAACACAAACTTATGCCGCACGTGAAATATGTATTCTCTGCGTGAAGAGCAATTCAGCATTTTTTAAATGAAAATCTTATATGCAACAAGAAGAACTTTATTTCAACAAGGTGACGCGAGAACTCATCCGAGTTCATTTGGTATTATGGCCCTTCCCTAACTTAAAATTCTTTTTCATAGCGTTTTCTCAACCAAGAAAAGGCACATCATATCGTTTTCCAGTCTAAAACGAAAAAATAGGGTTTTTCAATTGAAATAAATAAGATGCCGCGGCCAAATCCTTCGAACAAGAAATTCGACTCGTGTGTTTTATCTTCCGTGAGGAATAAAAGCAGGATAGTTAAATAAATGCAAGGCAATTTAATAGTGCAAAGAAACAAAACAATCAATGTAAGAGACGACAAAATGACAAAAATTCTGGAACACGCGCAATATTTATGTAAAGACAAAACATGCATCACGCACATAAACGTCGAAAAGTATAAGATAAAATATGAAAAATTTCGAAGAAGGGATAGATAACGAAATGGTGGGCGGCAAATTATCAGTCGTTCGTTATTAATCAACGAGCGCGATTAACATAACGATATTGCGAATAACGTAATCATATTTCCAATGTGTAATAGGTTAAAGTATCAAACGCCTAGAAATTACTACTTTTCTTATAAAAAAATTGTACTCATATTCTAATGAAAAATTTAAGCTGCCAGTCTAAACCGAAACTGTTTTTAATAGGATTTGGCTGAATTTAAAAAGCTTCGTTACAACAAAAATTGGTCAACTAAATCAGAACTTTGATAACGGGACGAGGCGAATTGTCGGAAACCTAGATAGATCATAAAAGAATTGAAGGAACATTAAATACCGACAAATTTTACGAGTCAATGCGAATTATCTGAATGGATAATCAAATTTGCCTACTCGAAGCCATAATTAGCAGCAGCCAAATTCTAGGGTCCAATGGGGCAAAATTTCCAAAAATAGCATTAAAAATTCGTTTTTGATGGGTCTATCGATTTTGAGGGAGGCCACCGGATTTTCGACGGGAGGGGGTTCTCGCCCACGTATGCTCGAAAGTATTAGCATATAATTATTGCAACTGTATTTAGCACACATGCACAATAGAGGGGTATGGGAGAGGCCATTTTCGGACCAAAACCTATTGTTGGAGTTATGTAGCAGTGCCAAATGATGTCCAGCAGTATGATTTAAAGTATTTTTCGGGTAGTACTCTGACCAATCATTTTCATGCAAACTTAATCACAAATATTCAAGAAGAGTAAACTAAAACGAATTAAAGCATTTTTATGGGTTCTGAGGGGGTAAGAAACGACAAAATATAAAAAAATCAACATAAACTCGTCATTTTAGTGCCATAATTAGCCGTAAAAATTAATCATTTATCCCCCCACGAAACTCGGTTTAACCCCTCCCAGAATATTGGACCGTGCGCGTGTATGGTATTTAGCAGTGCTGCAATACCTAAAGCATAATTATCGTACAGACAGTCGATAAAACAACAAATCGAATTTATCAAAAGAAGCGTAGTAGCTAAAGTTGGGCGTGGGCGGTCTGGAGGACCATAAGCATCCGAACCTTTATAGATCTTCAAAATTGAATTTTGGGTACTTTTCCAGAATTTGATTAGTACTGCCAAAGTATGGCAGCAGCAAGCGAATCTGAATTTTAGTGAGAAACGATAAATTTCGGTTCGGAGTGAAGAGGGACCATCTCCTTTATATCTATGCGACACTCTGAATAAAAACTATAGCGGATGAGACACGATTTTCAACCCGGCAGCTTAATGCTATTACATTTCCAAATATCGTCGCTATTGGTCGCCTTGCCATAATGACGCTCACGAATTTTTGGCAGAAATTCCGACAATCGCATGTCGTCGTCGTCATTGTTGCGGAAATCGTTTCGTTCGACGTTGGCCGTCTGATCGAAGGACAAGCGTACAACACCGTTTATCGTGACGTCAAACGATGACGTCATTGTGCCGTCGGCGTCAGTCGCGACGTCCTGCCGACAAAGCGACGGCGACTCCGACGACGAATCGCGTCGTTGACGCGATTTGGCCGATGGCGACGGGACGATGCCTTTGGACACTTTACGTCTTCCACTGCGCCGAGGAGGCGACGTTGAGGACTTGCCTGAGAAATTATTATTAAAATTAATCATTAATTAAATCACACATGCACATTGGGGGTATTGGGGTGATGGTATACACAACTGAGCGTGGGGGTTGGGGGTATGCAACCCCGAGAAACAAAAATAATACCCCCAGTATTCAATTTTTGAAATTCTTTCTTGTTTTTTATCGCAATTTTTTGATGCTAATGGATAGTGCTCGATGAGAAACGTTGAAAAATAGTGTTTTTGCCATACCACCATTTTTGAGGCCATTTTTGATTTTTGAAAAATCTTGCACCCCCCAGAATTTCGGTGCCGCCCACATATGGCAGCATACCCCTACCAGTACTTTTGAGAGGCACACCCCCCCTTGGGCCATTTTGGACCAAAAACTATTGTTCGGAGCATGAAAAAGCGTCAAATGACGTCTACAGTATAGTTCAAGGAACATATGCTTATTTTTCGAGCAGTAGACTGTCAAATCCAATCATCCAGACAATTTTCTTCCATTATTTCGTCTTTTTGATGTTACAGGTCATTCAATCGTCGCCCTTATCCAGGCACGTATCTCTGGGGGGAATGGGGGAGCGGGTTTGGACCCCAAAATTCAGAAAAATGGGACGTCAAAATGCATTTCAAACTGCATTTAATAAAAGAAAATGCACGTTTTTGACCATGTTTGATATATGCATATTGTGGTAGATGATTGCTATCTAATATGAAACTTTAGAGCAAAACTGATATTTTTCAGCAAACTGACCAGATGGAATGAAAATCAGGATAAATGAGTTGGATATTTCACACTTGGTCCAAAAATTTTCCCGCATTATTTTACGTTTTCCTTTGATCGTCTGACAGTAAACGATTTTTAAAAATCCTAGGGAGAAGCAAACCCCCTCTAATTATACATGGGCAGCAGCCGAATTCTGGGGGCCCAATGGGACAAAATTACCATAAATAGCACTAAAAATTCAATTCTAGAAGTAAGCGGATCTGCATTTTTTGCTTTCACTAACAAACTAAAGATGAGGCATTCAACAATAAAATCATTGAAAAAGTCGTTTAGCTCCTCCAAATTTAAGAAAGGATATCAATGATAACGTGTTTATCTACCATATTCAGTTTTGAAGACTACTGAATAAAAATAAGCCTTGCTTCGCGTTTTTCGCCTTGGGACGCGCCGTTTTTCCGGTTTCGTAGGCTTTTCTCGAATCCTGTGCAAAGTATGTGGAGAATAGACTGGTTTCATGTAATCAAGACTTTGTATCCGAAGATTTCGCAGTAGTAGTTGCATGACGTCATCAACTCTGGCGTGTATAATTAAATCAGCGTGTTTGTCCTAAACGAAGCACTATTTGTTGGCTTTTTTGTATGGAACACAAAGATTTTGAGGTTAGTAATAAGATTTTCGAGCGATCTGAATTTTTTAGGACAAATATGTGCAAATTTTAATATTATTCAAAGAATTTTCTACGCTCGAATATTAATCCAGTCGCGAGCGCGTGGTTTAATCGCTCCACCTGCAATCAATGTTTGTACTACCTAAAACATAACTATTTTGTATTTATCTCTTGTCTTTTTGAGGCTTTTACGCAGAAAATAAGAACAATGTGACAAATTAGAAGTTCATGTTGTTTTCTGGAAGAAAAACTATGTTTATCATTCCTATGTATTCGTAAGCGCAATGGCGTATATTGCCCAACTAAAATAAGCTATATCATTCCTTATTGTAAAATAAAAATTATATTTAGCTAAAAAATAGTAAAGAATTTTCAGATATTATTAAGTTATTCTAGGACAAAGTAACACTGTCTAACGCGTCATACATATAATTTGTACACAGCCGGCTGGAAATCTGTAATAAGTATAGAAAATAAGTACCTACATTTAGGGTGATACCTACATAAAATTATATATACAAATTAATTTGCTCGTTCAAAGATTTTTCAGATTTTTGCACTGGTACAAAGAGACTAGTACAAAAAAAATGCTGCTCGTGGTATAACGCTCTTTCAAACAGGAAGTAACGGCGTCAAAAAAGTTTCCAGGAATGATGCCACACATGCGCACTTAGAAGTATGAGGAGTATCCCCCTACCACAACTTTTGAAAGGTATACCTCCCTCAGGCCATTTCCGAAAAAACCTATTGTTGGAATTATGTATGAAAGAGCACCAAACGAAGCCCAGCAGTGTAATCTGAAGTATTATTCGAGTAGTATATACTCTGTCCATTCATTCATACAGACACTTTTTGTCCATTATTATGTCCATATTTGATAGTCCAAGTCATTCGATCGTTCTTATTATCATTTGTTCCTACGCAAACTTAATCACAAATATTCAGGAAGAGTAAAATACAACGAATTAAAGCATTTTTACGGGTTGTGGTGGGGGAGCGGCGGTAAGGAACGACAAAAATACCTATAAAAAATCAGCATATACTCATTATTTTAGTGCCATGATTAGCCATAAAAATTAATCATTTACCCCTTCCACCCGCCCAGGGAAACTCGGTTTACCCCCTCCCAGAACTTTTGCCCGTGAGCATGTATGAATGATGCAATGTTATTTTCTATACTGAATAATCATAACCTATCTAAGATGCCTAAGCTTAGGTCGGCAGGGTTTTAAGACATCACAAATTTAAAATAGTACATTCAGTACTCGCGATTTTCTAGCCATTCAAAAGACGACAATGGTCAAGATAGCCTTTTCATGTCAATACCGCATTTTTAAAGCATATTTGGTCCATTTTGACAGCGTTATATCGCCTTTAACACTAAAAATATGCCATTTTGTACGCTTTTTGAGTAAAAAGCGCATAAGATTATTAATCCAGCGGGAAAAATTTTGCCATTATTATTACCTTTGTCCACAAAATAATGCAAAAAAAGGTTCAATCCCGTCAGTACCTGTATACCCCTCACCAGACATGCAAGCGTGCGAATTTTTGGTGAGGAAGAAATGAAATTCCGAAGTGCTCTTTTCAGCCCCAAAATAGTGGATACCATGCATATTCTTAGGAAGGGGGTTTGTTGGGTTCAACCCAGTGATCGACCGGGTACCTGGGCCAGGCCGGTCAGGGCAGGCCCGGCTGAAAAGGCTCCGGGTCCGCCGAGCCTAATTAATAGCAGTTGCAAAACTTTTATAAGTTGATATGTTACAATTATACCATCACCTTAGCAACATTGGTCTCTGAAATGGATTAAAACTGCTAGTGCGGACTATTTTAGGCTTTCTTGTACACATCTGATCATCGTAATATCATCCTAGCTCTATACATCGAGTTCATATCATAGTTAACGCGTTAGCGTGTACCTATAATATACTTGGACCCTCCTAAAAGTGACTGCCCCCTACAGCTATAACGGGACACTTCTGTATTGTGTGATTTTTTAAAAGATAGATAATAAACAACTAAAGTAGCCATTGTTCACTTTTTACACTTCTACCCTGTGTGTAAAGAGCGTATAAAGTTTTACTGTAACGTTATAACCTATACTTTTTTAAATTTCGGTCAGCGAAATTCAGTTTTGCATTTTGTGTCGTCTGGTTTCTTTTTTAAATTTAGACGATCCATTAAACTCGATGGCCCTTTTTTATTTTTTTTGAAAAGGGACTCATTTCCAAAGTGGCAGTGTAAAGAGTGTTAAAAGAATCTGAGAGTAAAAAACACATTTCAGTCGAGTTTTCGACTTGTTTATGGCTGCCAAACTCATTGTATAAGAGTCCCCCAAAAACCTATCTATGGAAATGTATCACGGCTCAAGAGCTACCTTTGTCTTACCGGCAAACTGTCTTACACTCAAAGCGGAGTTAGATCTAGGGGTTCAAACTTTATACTCTAGCGGATGGTCTAAAAACCGAATTTTGTCGAATATTATTCTGCCAACTTTTCCGCTTATACATCAGGACAAATTGAGTAGAATAAAAATGAAGCGCGATCTGATGGCTTCTCGTCGCAGCAAACTTACGTTTAAAAAATTCAATATTGACTTATTTATGAGGGTGTAAAGTACGAAATCAGGATGAGCATGAGCGAAAAACACATTTTCCTCACTATTTTGATTGGTAAATATCTCAAATATTTTGCGGAACAGAAGTTTTGCTCATACAAATGTACTACGATTAAAAGACTACAAACTGGTCAAAACCGAATTTCTTTACACTCAATGGGGAGTTAGGTTCAGAGTTTTAAAATTTGCAATGTGGTGGATGATGAAAAAATACGTTTTTGTCACTTGTTTGTTGGCCACTTTCTCCGTTTAAAAGTCGGGGCAAGTCGAATCAGAATAAAAATAAAGTACTTTCTAAGGGGTGCACATCACAGCAAATTGCGTTGATTTACATCATATTGAGCTTTTTCTTGAGGTGTAAAGTCAAAAAGTGGTGAGTTAAACGTGTTTCTGTGTTATTTTTTCTGCCAACTTCTCCGGTTATGAGTCTGGACATGACCTCAAGTCTCAAAATATATAAGGAAACGGACGTGACGCGCTAGTTGGGCGCGTTTGTTTTCAATCAACAGTAGCGTAAAGTGGTTTATATCGAATATTTATTTATCATCAGGCCATTCTGAAGACTGAATTTTTTCATAAATTTTGATCGTAATATCAGAGTAATATCAGAATTATGAATCCGACGAAAGTCTCCTTTACACTCTGTAGCTGTGTAAAGTTTACACTGCAAATTAACTTTAGTTCTAGAGCCTAACGGAAGCTGAATTTTTCAGAACGTTCTACGTAACGTCAGAATTACGAATCTGACTGTTAGTTTTCTCGACAGCCAGGAGTTATGTAAAGTTTGCACTAGTCATTTATTGTTAATGTGTAGTTTACACTATAAATTTATTTTGCTTCCAGAGCGTTGCACAACGTAAATTTTACCCGTATATGATCCGTAAGGTCAGGATTACGAATCTGACTGTATTATTTTCTTTACACCCAGTAGTAATGCAAAGTTTACACTGAAAATTAAATTTAGTTTCAGAGCTTTGCAGAAGCTTAATCTTTTTCAAAATGTCCCATATAACGCCAGGATTACGAATCTGAGCGAAAGTGTTCTTTACACCCAATAATTGCGTGAAGTTTATGCTGAGAAACTTTGATACTGTTAAAATAAGGTAAGGTTGTCTTGCTTAACAAACATAGTGCTAATGTTCAGAACAATATAGTTTTCCGTGTTCTTGGACTGCTGTCATTATTATGACATGTTACTGTATGTGTTTATTGACTGATTTACTCCAATCGTGCTAATTAAAATAGGGTACTAGCAAAGAAAAATGCTCCGATGGAACAAAAAAGACGAATATACTTGGAATTGTCGATGTTAGAGATGTAAAAGGAGGGGACTGGGAAAAAGCTACCTATATATGTGCCTAAAGTCGCAAAATGCTGAAAATCAGACTTTCTCTACGCAACGCAAAAGATCGAAGTATATTCTGCGGCCTATGAAAAAGTGTAACCTTTTAATAATTTTCAATGCTTCACATAAGAGTGTACAAACATAATCTAAAATGTTTACTTATTGTAAATTCTTTGCAAGTTGCAAGGCTGACTTGCTTCGTATCGTAATTGCTAGAAAACTAACTGCAATTGTATTTGAAAGTGTTTTATTTTGTTATCATAAGCATTAAAGCAAGCAAACCTGGCGTCAATTGATTAGTGCAGACAATCGTTGCGGGCATCCAAGTGTACCTACATTTAGTCTGTGTCATGTCAGCAAACGCGTTTCCTGGTGCTTTAAACCAGCAATTGCTTTGATGAATGCATCGATGCTTGATATTCCATTCAATTGGCTTGCAAAGTCTCGCTGAGTTCACTCCATCTAATTTTCCACAGCTACTGCATAGCTACATAACTTGCTGAGTTTTCAATCATATTTTGGTTCAGCAGTTTATTTCAATCTGTAGGCCGCAGAACATACTTCGATTTTGGGCGTCGCTTGAAGAAAGTCTGATTTTTAGCAGATTTTGCGACTTTAGGCACATACATAGGTAGCGTTTTGATAGTCGCCTCCTTTTACATCCTTAATGATCCACAATCTCAAGTATATTAGTCTTTTTTGTTCCATCGGAGCATCTTTCTTTGCTACTTTACTGTTTACTTCAGCATTTCTGTGTTTTTATGCTTTATTTCACCATGAACTACTGCACTGCCGGCCAGCTAAGAGTCTGATATGTATTTATAAATACAAATACTGTGCAGCATGAATAGTGATCGATCGTTGCAGCATAAGTATGTAGCAGGTGGTGGTACTCATACATGATCTTAGGAAGGGGTTTCACCCCCCGCAGAATCATTTTTCACCCCCCGCAAAAAATTTTTCACCCCCCAGAATTGGCGATTTTTCAAAAGTTTCCTAAACTTACCAGAAAATTGGTAGAAAAAGTGTTTTTTAAGGGTTTATGGTTATTTGCTCAAAATCGCCAAATTTTCGGCGCTTCGCGCCATATATTCATGTTTTAAGCGATATATTGGTCAATTTATTCGACTTTTTCCGAAATTTTTTTCATGATTTCATGCTCTAGAAGGATAGAGTATCGTCAGAAACGCCAAAAAACGATGTTTTTTAATCTCATACCGGCCATTTTTGGTCCCAAAAAAGGCTTTTAATCATGCACATGGAATAAAATGGAGGACTTTGCTAAGAAATGAATCGGCGCAGAGCGCTCAAAATTTTTCATAACTACTTTGATGAATGCGGAAACCGAAGCTGCTTGTTTGTGTCAAAAATATTGCTTACGTATGAAAAATGAATCTAATTATACTTTGAGCTGCAGTCAACGTCATGGATGGTGAAAAATGGTCGGAAACTCTAGCACCGATTGATCACCTGGCGTACAGTTAATGTAAATTTAGTTTTAAAAATATATACTTAAATGGCAAACTCTACTATAATAAAATCTAAGCTAAATTTAATTTTAAAAATATATACACAAATGGCAAACTATTATAATAAAGCGTTATCTTACAATTATGATAATACAGTCGAACTCGGATATAAGACACACCCTTGGGACCAACTTAATTGCGTCTTATAGCCGAGTGTCTTATAAGCTAGGTTATGCTTAGCTTGAAAAAAGAACGTGCTAAGTAAGGAGCTCAGCGGAAATTATCTCTTATCGAAGCTTGTTTCAATTATTTTTCATTATATGCAATATATGTATTAGCAGACTAAAGTAAGCGAAAGTCGACATCAATACTGAACGCAGAAAGCATTCACACATTGCACTTCACACTTTTGACCTATTTGCAGAAAAGAATGTACAGAATTTCACCCTTTGTCCGCAGAAATTTGTATATTAGTTAGTTGAAGTGGTCGCGTCTTATAGTCAAGGTGCCCGCGTCTTATAGCCGTGAATCTTATAGACATTGCTTTATATAGATTAAGTATACGCAATGGGAGCAGGTCAACTGCGTCTTAAAGTCTTAAAGCCGAGTGTCTAATAGGCGAGTTTCTAACTTATCTTAAAGCATTATGAATGGCCGAGAACAGAGGTTTTTGCGTCTTATAAGCCGAAAAGTCTTATATCATGGGTGTCTTATAGCCGAATTCGACTATATCTTGTTGTCATAACCTATCTTGAACCTTTAACTTATATTTGATTTAAATTTTTGTTTGTATTTTTGTCTTATATCTGTCTGAACTTAGTACATATATTATTTATTGATGTTTAAACTAATTGTATACATATGTATGTATAAAGGCTATATGTAAACATGTAATCGTCAGACCTTAATAAATACCTATGTATATCAATATATATCTATACATGTATATCCTTAAGCATTTTTTGAGCCCGGTCGATCATTGGTAAATCTCCAGAAATTTTTTCACCACACCCCAGAATTCGCGATTTTTCAAAAGTTTCCAATAATTTCCAAAAATTCGTAGAAAAAGCGATCTATTTGCCCAAAAAGTGTCAGATTTTCGGCGCTTCGCGCCATGTACTCATGTTTTGACTATATTTTAATCAATTTGTTATTTTTTCCCCAAAATTTTTCTATGCTCTTGAACCATAGAGCATCGTCAGGAACGCCGGAAAACGATGTTTTTGACACAGACCCACCAGTTTTGGGCCCAAAAAGGCGCTTCAAAATTCCACCGCTTTGCATGTTTGGTTCATACGCATCAAAAAACATCGTTTTCAGCGTTTCTGACTATGCTCAATCTTTAAAGAGCATGAAACTCAAAAAATTTCGAGAAAAAACAGGGAATTTGAACATGAACAAAAAATGAGTATATAGCGCGAAGCGCCGAAAATTTGGCACTTTTGAGCAAATAAATTCAAAGAAAGTTTAATAAAGCACCTTTTCTGCTAATTCAGTATATCCATAATTTTTCTTCGATTTGTATGGCATTTCGCAAAATTTTCTATGAATATTGGCAGGTCCGATCAACATTGATACTTCCAAAAAATTTATTTTTTCGGCTGCATTATCTTACCTTTCCAAAAAAATTTATTTTCGGCTGAGAAGGAGGGCGGTCGCCCTCCGCAAATATGGCCCTGGTCAAAGCCGTATTTACGGGGGCCCTGGCCGAAGAAAAATTTCGAAAGTAAGATAATGCACAGATAGATGGAAGAATCGCATGTCTTTGACATAAAATCTTCAAATTTTCAACGGTTCGCTCTAAAAATGAAGTATTTTCCATAACTTTGGCTAAAGCGCGACCAAAAAACGACACTTTTCACGGCATTTTGAGAGAGGAAAAATTTTTATCCAAAAGTTTGAATCTAATGATCTAAATGGTTAGAGCATGTCGAAAAACGTAAAAAATGCGGTTTTCGAGAGACATCTCGATTAAATTCCCGAGGTATAGACCAATTTATGTTGGGTCCACCCCCTTGGCCAAATCATGGTTGTTTTAGTTGTTTGGTTGTTTTGTTGTGGTTTTTTTCAATCTTGCCCGGTTGTTTTAGCCCCGGCTCAGGGCAAGCTTTGCCACGATCACCACATTCATACTTTCTATATGTTTATTAAGTTATTATATGATTTTAAGTTACTTGTTTCGTCGGTTGCAAATTAATTATGACCAGTCGTCCACCGTTTTTCTTTGTCAAAAGTGGCAAGGTGCCCGCTGGCACTATCTGCAGCGTCGATCCCAAGCAAACACTCAAATCGGCCACCCTTAACACAAAAACGAGTGCAAGTTAAATGTTAACGATGGATTTCGAATATCATTGCCTATAGTACTACTGCGACTTTTTATATTTTAAATTATTTATTTATCAAACAGATGCTAAAATAGTGACGTAATAGCCTCAACTTATGCACACAATAACTGTAGTGTGTTGTTTTTTACCGTGGTCCGTACGTCAGTAAACCAGATGATGTCACAACAGGGAAGGCGAATTGCGATAGGTATGTACTTTAGCTTCTCTGCCAAAAATTTAATTGATTAAAAACATTAAAGTACTATAATTTTATACAATGCTGCGTAGTGCGTATCGCCTCTGTTTATACCTCCGTGTGAACATGAAGATTGTATTCGCTTACTGGCATTGTTGTTCAGCAACGGCTAATTCCTCTGGAGGTAATGCAGCTTCCCAATCCAATACTGTATCAATTAAACGGCCTCTGAAAACCTTCAAAATCTTACTTGTATCAATTAAACGGCCTCTGAAAACCTTCATAATCTTACTTAATTATAGTTAACTAAAGAAACCCTAACCTAAAAAATTATAGAGGGCGAATAAGGCCTTGAAAATTCATATAATGTTTTGTCATTTGTCATTAAGAGCGACTTCCCGTACATTTAAATTAGAAAAACAAAGGTACAAATGAAAAATCGAATTTACCAAATTTAAGAAATGAGTATGAAAAATTTAAAAAGGCAAAAAGCGGTCAATTTCTGGTGATACATATGTATGTATGTGCGATAAAATTAGTGATTAGACAAATAACAAATTTTTAAGCTCTTTACCGTCGTAATGACAATAGAGTTACTTCGCAGCCAGTCTAAGCAATCACGTAACGGCTCAAAATTTTATGGGGAGTGAATGACCTCGAATTTTTGCTAAAAACGGCCAAAAAATTTAAATTCTTACAAAAATTGGGGTCGGGGGGTCGGGGCACCTGTAACATGTTTGAGTCTAAGCGTCAACCCCTGATTACTAGTAATTGGTTAATTAATATATTATTAATAATCAATAATTAGATAGAAACGTTATTGTGTCTCTTTACAACCCTTAACATACTTTCAACAATAATTGTCTTTCTGTGTTTTTGCGACTTCTTGAAGAAAAATTCAAACAGCGATTACTCGTGTGTTCAGTAGATAACAATGCGACCGCCTAAATTTTTTCATAAATAATTTTGAAAGGAAAAGCTGTTAGGCGCCGGATTTTTCAGAAACTTTGAAATGGCCAAAATAAGAAATCATACAGAAAAAATTAAACAATTTAAGCACAATTCGAAGTATTTAAAAAATATTAAAAACCTGCACATAATGCCAGTTCCACGCTTCTTGCTGCATATGTTTCCAGTAAACTTTTCGCCAACACAATTAACGGATTTTTCTCGTATATGGTCGAACTTGCACGTGTTACACCTTTCTATGAAAACGTTACCGTGCAATTCTGACATTCGGTCCTTCGGGAAACCGCTGCGCATATGTAAGCCGTCTACGTTTTGTGTAATTAAAAATCTGTTAAAATCGATAGCAATTATATTTATTAGATGCTAGTCAAATCGAAAATTAAAACATGAACAGTAAATCCTAACAATATGACTGTAATTCATTGAGGCCCGTATCCAGAATCCGGCAAAGAGGGGGCGAACCAGAGTTACTTGGCTAATATCCCGGAAATTTCTTGGGGATAGCTCATAAAAACCGCATTTTTCGACGTTTTTAAACATGCTCTACTCGTTAAGCTTACATAATTCGAACTTTTCAAAAAAATTTCCCTCTAGAGAGACTCTGAAAATTATCATTTTTCGGCCACGCTTGCAGCAAAGCTATAGAAATGATTCATATATGGCGCGAAGCGCCGAAAAATTGACGATTTTACGCAATTTTCTCATCATTCCGTGCATTATCTTACCTGCCAAAATTATTTCTTATGGCCAATGAGGGGCCATTCCTCTTAAATACAGCCCTAAATTCACTGATGAATTATAAATTATGATATTTTTGAATTCCGGAAATCGTTTTCTGGGCAAGACACAATTTCTCGCTTAAGAAAGGGAAACATAAATTCAAACAGTACGAATATTTTTTCAACTTGTGCATTCAAAGTAACGCTTTAAAAACCGGCTTTCCAAGGCATGATGCAAAAGGAAACTTTTCTATGAAATGAAAACTCAATAGCGAAATTACAAGAATAAGCTTCTCTGAAAATTAAAGGCTCTTAATCTGCATTAAACAAATTGGTTCTAAACTCAAAACTCTATTCTTGTCTAAACCTTTAACGCGATCGGATTTCGAGAAGTTTCACGCTAACGTTTAGCCAACCTATTCCATTTCTCATTCAATGCTACATGCTTTTTTATGTACCATTATATTATGTTTTATTTTATTTTAATCATTTATTTATTTATTTATATAATACAAAAATTCATGCACTTTTATTTATTCATTTTGTACTTTCCATTCCGTTCTATCCTGTTTCAACATTATGCTGACTTTTGTCATTAGTTTTATTCTAAAAGCTAGAAAAACATCAGTCGATATTCAACCCTGTAAGTATGATTTCCTATTTCTCATTAAATTATGCACACCTACGAAATTAGCCATCGCGGACGGATAAGGATTGCAGCGCGGCCAAATGTAGTTATGCTCACGAAGAGACGATTAAAAAATATTGTTTATACCAGATTGCAAGAAAATAATCAACACTGGACACAAGAAAATTTTATACTTTAGAAATTAGTCATAATTTTTCACGGCCGTACTTAAGCAATCAGGCTGATAATTTTTCGCTGACATTGTTACAGACTAAAAGAAGAATGTGGGGTGTAGGCGTAACTATACATGATCTGGGGGCTCACTCTCCAGAAGAGTTCCCTGTTAAATTCGCGATTTTCAAAAAAAAAAACGGAATAAATTCTGAGCCGCTATTCGAAGAGATTTTAGCTGTCTTCATCGGACCGAGGGATCGGCCTCGGCAAGGCTCGGCACTATTTGGAGTCTCGGCCTCGCCGCCGAGGGAAAAGCTAAAAAGTGCCGAGCGCAGCACCAAAATTCTGGTCTGGGAGAAAAGGGAGTGCAACATTTTTCAAAGGTCAAAAAATGGCCTTGAAAATAGTGGGTGGTATGGCAAAAAAACACCATTTTTCAACGTTTCTCATCGAGCGCTATCCATTGGCATCAAAAAATGCAAAAAAAACAGAAAAAATTTCAAAAATTGAATTCTGAGGGAGGTATTTTGGTTTCTGGGGGGGTGTCTTTTGATTTTTGGGGGAAATGCATACCCTCAACCCCCCATCGCCCATGTGTGGTGCCGAGGTGCCGAGAATGGAAATAAAATTTTGGAAAGTTCAATGTATTTTAGCGACTTAATATATTGCTCTTTGTCATTCATCTGAAGCCTCCAGGCTGAAAATAAATTGTTTTACTGTCATGAATTCTGTTCAAGGTGCTAAGCTTTTCACTCTTTGTAAGATGTTTCGTCATATAAATATCTCAGCAAGTAACAACGACATTTCATTAAAACGAGTTGAACAACTGTTGTAGTGATTTCCGATGTTTTGTTTCTCTTAGGCTTTTTTCTGTAGATACAAAGCCCCGTATCCAAAGCTGAGGGGGATTCTCCCTTGGAATTTCCTTCAGAATTTTCACTTAAGAAGCTGAATAGGTTTTTGACGTTCATTACTGTAAAAAATACTCAAATTTTCGGCTGCTTCGTACCATTAGCTCATTGAAAACAAATAATTATTTATCTGATTTTATCTTTTAAACAGAAGAAGTTTTGCCAGATAAAATTTTCTGCATTGCGTTGCTTTTATAAAACGCGAAATGAATTAAAATAGTAAACAAGCCCAGATTTCCTGGCATTTCGCGCCAGATATACGAGTAGTCCATGCATTGTCCATTTCCAGGAAGCTGCAAAGTTAGGTTTAGGGGATAAAAATGCCAAACACTTCTGGCGGCCTAGCGCCGAATTTTCATAATATGCATCTTATACGTTTTGCATTGTTCGTCCACAAAAAGAACGCAAAGTTGAATGCAAAAGACAAAAAATATAATGATTAGCATTTCCACTGAATTTCTTATTTTTTACATGCTTTATCACCGCAAGTTAAAGACGTTGAAATATGTCGTTTTTGACGTAAGATCGCTTGCGAATGCATAATGTATATGCATTTTCAAGCTTTTGGTGAGTCCCCTTGAAAAGAAATCTATCAAAAATGTAAAATGGAATGCCTGGCAGTCTTATTTTTACAAATAATTTTGGTTTACGAGAATTTATTGTTGTGTATAATGCATATTTTTGAAATTTGAATGCTCGCAACTACTAGCAATATTTTGGTCATACATTCTGGAATATGCAAGACAGTGGCGGATCTAACTAGGATTTTTCTAGGGGAGGAGCAGTACATTGAATTTTCCAAAAAAACAGTCCAAAATGGGTAAAAAAAATTGCCCTTTCCGTGCGAAACAGCGTTTTTTGGCATTTTGCGTTATCACATTTATTTTAAATCGCTGTTGGCAAAACACAAAACAAAACAATTACTTATTTTCAAAGTGGCAGAGTAAAGAGTGTCTGAGGGTAGAGACACATTTCGGCCTGTATTTGGTCTACAACTCCGGTTATGAATCCCAAAAATTTTTTCCACCAGAAATGCACTTCGACTCAAGGGCTACTTTCGGCTTACCAGCAAACTTCTGTACACTCAATGCAAACTTCTGTACACTCAATACTTCTAAGGGCTACACGTCGCAGCAAACCGCGTTTAAAAAACGCAATATTGAGTTATTTATTGGGGTGTAAAGTTCGAAAGCAGGGGTGTAAAATAGACGGAAAAAGACGGTTTTTCCCTATTTTGATTAATAAATATCTCAAATATTTTGCCGAACAGAAGTTTTCCACATACAAACGCACTACGATTCAAAAGCTACAAACTGGCCTAAACCGAATTTCTTTACACTCAATGGGGAGTCAGGTTCAGATTTTTAAAGTTTACAATGTGGTGGATGGTGAAATAATCGTTTTTGTCCGTTTGTTTGTTCGCCATGCGTTTACTTACATCAATATTCAGCCTTTTCGAGAGGTGTAAAGTCAAAAATTGGGTGTTAAACGTATTTCTTTCTTGTTTTTTTTCTGCCAACTTCTCCGATTTTAAGTCTAGACATGATCTCAAGTCTGAAAATGTACCATGAATCAAACGTGGTACACCAATTGGGCGCGTTTGTTTACACTGAACAGCGGTGTAAAGTGGTTTACGTCTAATATTTGTCTTCAGGCCATTGTGGAGACTTAATTTTTTTCATAAATGTTGATCGTTATATCAGAGTAACATCAGAATTACGAATCCAACTAAAAGCTTCTTTACACTCTATGGCTGTGCAAAGTTTACACTGTTGAAGGAAGTAACCAAAATATGCGTACAAAATATGCATTTTTGAGTATATAGTCGTAAGCAGACATGCATATAGCATGGGAATTCTGGGGGCGGGGAGTGAAATTTTATGCATTTTTTGCTCACGCGTCAAAAACATGTTTTTTAGCGTTTCTGACGATGCTCTATCTTTCTGGAGCATAAAAACATAAGAAAATTTAAAAAGCTAAAAAATTTGAAGAAAGTGAACAAATTTGATCTAAAAATGCGTGTTTGGCGCCAAAAATTTGACACTTTTGAGCAAGCAGATAGTTAAAAACGCTTGAAAAAATGCCTTTGCTACAAGTTTTTTTTAAACTTTAGGAAAATCGTGAATTCTGAGGGGGGGTGAAAAAATTCCGGGGGGAGTAGAAAATTTTTCAGTGGGATGAGGGGTTGGCTGAACCCCCCAGATCATGTATGTTTGTAAGTAAGTTATGATGCCAACAAAAAAAATCTAGCTCATTGGTGCGACGAAAATATCATAAAGCAAGGGCCATAAAAAATTACTTCAAAATATTCAATCGCTCTAATGCAACCAATGCCATATGTGTGAAAGTCGGAATGGCTTCGTCGAAAGTAACATTCATGACAGGCGCAGCTCCTTCAGCCTCTAACGTCCAAACACCCTTAGGGCCTCTACGATCAAAACAGCTTAGAATTGGAATAAAACAATGAAATGAGGCTGTAAAACCGGAAGAAGCGTATTTAAACAGCACCTGAAGGATAATAAATGCAGTGAAAATTTCTGACAAGACCGCTGTCCTTGCTGAACAATTTGGCTTAATTTTTAATTTTTGAGTAGATAACTCGAGCTCTTTTTTCTTCAAAAAACCTAATATATACATATAAAATATTTCAAAATCCTAACTTTACTCTCTTTTCAATACATATATACCAATGCAAACTAAAATTTAATAGTTTCTTCGACAAACATATTATGAAAGAATGTCTCAAAAATTTGATGTCAAAGGTTGTGGCCGACTGTATACTTAAATGACAACTAATGTTATGACGAAAACCTGAAAATGATTACAAACTATATTAGGTACGTAATGGATAATCTATTAGGTACATACATACATAGGTATATTAATTAATTATAGCCTCTGACATTAAGGCCTTTTTTGCTGTTTAAATAATCAAAATGGCCTATAAAACATTTTTGTGATAACAACGCATTTTTAGCTTTCGTTTCGACTGCATTGTATCACTTTTAACACTAAAAAAATACATAAATTGATCAATTTTCGGCGCTTTTTCTGAGAAAAAAGTAAATAAAAGTACTAATCCCGCCAGAAAAATTTTGACATTTTTACTGCTTTTGACCCCAAAAATGACGCAAAAAACGTTCCATCAGCTCAAAATTGCCGGACAGTACCCGTCTGGCTGACCCTTCAGCGAGGGGTAATGCCCCCTCCTCACCTCCTATGTGCATGTATGCTCAACTTAAATAAAGTATATATAGTACATGGTGAATGCTGACCTAAAATCTGGGATCCCAGCTGCAGTCGAAACACCGGCACCAGTGTGAGCCACAAAATGCTGACTGCTACGAACCCACTCGGTTAGAATGTGTACTTTTCGTTCGATCTCATTAGGACTGTCGAATATCTTAAAGTAAGGTAGACTAAAACTCAGCGAATCTAAATTCACTTGAAAAATAGTCCATGATAACAGACACCTACGTTTTTACAATAATCAGCAAACAAAAATAATACTTGTAAAAATGATCTACTTTTTATAAAACTGAATATTATTTTGCGAGTTAGCTTCTGCAAGAAAATAATGCAAAACAATAAAAAATGAGAGAAAAGAAATTAATGATATTCTCCGACTTTATCATTTAATTTCGCAAAGATTTTTTATATCGCTAAGCTGAACCTTGAAAACGGATGCAAAATGGGATAAATCAAGTTTGCGGCGGAATGACTTATTAGAACTTAATCCGTTAACTTCGCGCAATCATCTCGTCTATGGCATAATTCATCAACATATACAAATCCAAACGAGAAAAATATTTTTAGTCAAATCAGGCATCAATTCGAACAGAACTATAGAGATTTAACATTGAAACTTTGCAATTATAAGAAAAATATTACAAAATAAGCATAGAGCAAGAATAAAGCTACTGTATTCAAACGCATTTCCGTACCTCAGGTAAGCCAAGTTTGCCCTTGTTATCGTAAGCAGAAAGACCTGCAGCGTAATTGACCGACATTCCCAAGACTGATAGAAGAATAAGTCAATACACACATAAGAAAAACGAGGCACGTTCAGTTAGTTAGTTAGCTCATACATTTACTTTGCAATAAACTTTGACTTTGACATTGTTGCAACGAGTGGAGCGAGCTACGAAGCGCATCTACATATATTTAACGCACCATAGGTGCACAAGGTCAGCGTCGGCAGGGGAGGGGGTGAAATCCATATGTAGGCGGCACCGAAATTCTGGGGGGTGCAAGATTTTTCACAGGTCAAAAAATGGCCTTATAAATGGAGGTATGGCGGAAAAACACCATTTTCAACGTTCTACATCGAGCACTATCCATTGGCATCAAAAAATTGTGAAGAAAAAAATTGGGATATTTTGGTTTATGGGAAGGGAGGATTTAATTTCTCGGGGAGGAGTGCATATCCCCGCGCCCAGGTGTTGTGAAATCCCAAAAATTTCAGAACAGTCAACTTAATAATCACGATTTTTTGCTGTTTTTACAATCAAAATGGTCAAAATAGCCTATAAAACGTTTTTTCGTGGTAATATGGCATTTTAAAAAGCATTTTTAGTCCATTTTAATTGCATTATATCACTTTAACACTAAAAAATGCAAAAATTTATCAATTTTAAGCGCTTTTTGAGTGAAAAGTAGTAATCTGGCGCAAAGCCCCGTACACATTTTGACATTTTCACTGCTTTTGACCTCAAAATTGATGCAAGAAACGTTTCATCAGCTCAAAATCACCGGACAGTACATGTCCGAGTGGACAGCACCTGTCCGGCTGATCCTTCATGGAAGTAATACCCCCTCACCTCACCCCTGCCCATAAGCATGTATGTGACGCACATGAATTCAGGATTTTCGTAAAATATTTTTCACTTGCATCGCGTGGCTTTCCGCCTTTTTTCAATTTGTATGTATGCTGAATAAATAAGTACAGGGCACACATGGGCGTGGGGGGTCTGGGGGGTCTGGACCCCCCCAGGAACCAAAAGACCCCCCAGAAATCAAAAGACCCCCAGAATTCAATTTTTGAAAATTTTTTTCGTTTTTTTCGCAAATTTTTGATGCCAATGGATAGTGCTTGATGAGAAACGTCGAAAAATGGTGTTTTTATCGCCATACCACCATTTTTAAGGCCATTTTTTGACCTTCAAAAAATCTTGGACCCCAGAATTTTCTTGCTGCCCACGTATGGTATGTATATGTATGTAATTTTTGTTTAAAACAGAATGAAAGCACATTTTGAACACCGGGCATTTCGTAATATATATAATGCATTCCGTTCCGTCCTATTTCGAACGTTATATTTGAGAAAAATAGCGTTACTAAGACTATTAAATGGTGGAAAAGCTCAACGATTAAATGGTAGAAAGCCATTTATTTGGCTCCAAAGAGTTACAAATTGCAATACTTACATATTCACAAATAACAGAAAATCAATCTTCTTTAATTTTTTGACATAAAATTTTGAAAACAAAACAACCAAAAACCAAAGCGATTTTCAAACCACAAACAACCATAAAGATCCAAAAATCAAATACGGCTAATCCTGCAGAAATGACAGCAATTTTTGGCGATAATCATGAATTTACTGATGAAGTTTAACTATTTTTAGAGTGACTTCAGAACCGTAATTCGGCTGATTTTGGGAAAATTTTAACGTTAAAGCTCGAAATTGGAGTCATACGCGTAGCCAGGATTTTCGCCAAGGGGGAGGAGGGAATCGTAAAATTTTTATCATCCAAAGAACCCGTGAAAACGGGCGAGACCGATAAGCAACGTGTTTTTTTGGGAATTTCACATCGTCCCGCGCTATTGAAGGAATGAAAAATTTATTTCTCTCGAAATTTTTTTCACATTTTTGATCGAGAAAATGCTTATAATGCACGCTAAGCGCTACTACTTTGATTTTTACTGCAATAAAACGATAGAAACTGCCATTTCGATTTTACGTCACAGAACAGCATCATGTAACCATTATGCTCAGTTCTTGAACATGTCGAAATTTTCCCCAGGGGAGGGTGAGGAAATTTCCCCTTTCCCCACTGCCTGTTCACAATGGTTGGAAGTCTCCGTTCGAACTGTGAAGTTGTCTGCGTTCACGCTTCTCCTAGAGGGGGAGTAATCCTAAATTGTCATATACACGCAGTACACAAGTTATTACAGACGATTCTTTCTGTCTATGTTCGCGATGTAGGCGTGCTAATTTCGCAAAACCTAAAATTTAAGGAGCATTACAGCAGTATAATCAAGAAAGTTTTCTTGAGATCTATCTTTATTAGAAAATCCTTCTTTTCGCATGATAAAAATAATCTCGTTAAGGCATTCATTGTTTACGTCAGACCGGTCCTTGAATATTCCTGTGCTTTATGGAACCACTCTTATATTAGTGAAATCAACAGGCTGGAGGCTCTTCAGCGTAAACTTACTAAATACATAGTTTGATATCATAGCCCTCTTTCTTACAACGAACGCCTTAACCAACTCAACTTGTGTCGATTAGAATTACGTCGCCTGCATATTTGCTTATGTATGATGTATCAAATTATTAGTCAAAAATCTTGTCTTTCCATGATAGATTTTTTTGTGCTTAATAAAAATACTACTCGCTGCACAAATCGTTTCAAGCTAGTTGCTCCTCTTGTCCGTTCTGATTTACAAAAATTTGATTTTTTCATAAGTATATCTCTGTTTGAAATCACCTACCTGATTTTGTAGTTTCTTCCCCTAACTCCCCTAACTTATATATATATTCAAATCTAGATTAATTGATTTCGACTTATCCAAATTTATTAGAGGGCAGGCTTATATTGTCATTTTCATGACTCGCTCGTCGCCTTTTGCTGTACGCTTTTATTCTATAGACCGTACGTTTTATTTCTCTTTTACATCCTTCGTAATTGTCGCGCTTTCAGTAATAGATTATTTCAGTTCAGTTTATTTTAGAGGGGGAGGAGTGTAGCACATAGGTGGGCAGCACCGAAATTCTGGAGGGGGGGTGAAAAAATTTTCAAAGGTCAAAAAATGGTCTTAAAAGTGGTCATATGGTGAAAGAACACCATTTTTCGACGTTTCTCATCGAGCACTATCCAACGGCATCAAAAAATCGCTAATAAAGCACACACAAAAATTTTCAAAAATTGAATTCTGGGGGTATTTTGATTTCTGGGGGGTATTCCAACTTCTGCGGGGGTGCATACCCCTCACGCCCACGTGTGGTGTACCAGAGGTGCCACTACACGTTTGAAATGGATACTTTGAAATTAAGAAAAATGAGGTTAATCTTATATTGTTTCTCCATTTTTTCTCCATTCTCCTTTTGCTGTACGTTTTTACTTTATTGGCCGCACGTTTTATTACTCTCTTGCATCCTTCGTAATTGTCGCTTTTTCCGCAATAAATTATTTCAGTCAGTCATCCATTATGTTGAATACGTTGCGCAGAAAGTAAGCAAGAGCCCAACTGGATGCTTATCCCGCAACACCCGATTCACAATAGAAGATCCGAGAAACCGGCGTGGGTAAAATTTTGCTTACGTAATGGAGGGTATGGGTAGTAATTATTTGCAGTAAACTGCACGTAATATAGCACACAGTGTAAAATTATATGCAGTCAAAAATCAGCGGCCTAGACTGCAGGTAATATAGCACACAACGTAAAATTATATGCAGTCAAAAACCAGTGGCCTAGACTGCAGGTAATATAGCACACAATGTGCTATTATATGCAGTCAAGTTGAATGCTTATTGATATGGGAAGCTGGCGCTTCGCTCGCAATTTAACCTGTAGTAGATGATTTTAGAAGGCACTTTTATTTGAGATGGTCCGGCAGATTTGCTTCCTCAATGGGGAAAGTTTTTTTGCGCTGCATGGGTAGCAGCTTCAATAGCTGCCCCATCACTCATTAGTGCATTTTGATGGGCCAGTGTACTCTGGTCCTGCATGATAATTAGTAAGTAGCTCTTGCTGTTCTTGTCCTCATTCTGGGGAATTGTTTTATTTTAGTGGAAATAAAATGCTTTAAAGTTTATTCGACAATGTGAAACAAGGATTCCGAAAAGCATTCAGAAATGTTTCCGGTTAGTCTTCGAAGCGTCGGGGTCTATGACTGAGAGGGGTTACCAATGTCTTAGGCTTAGACTTAAATATGTGCATTCACATTGATGCCAGCGCATGGGCTAAGCCTGAGATAAATGGAGCAAAAATTGCGGAGCGAGCGAAGCGAGCGAAACAATTTTTGCTCCATTTATGCCTTAGGCTTAGCCCATGTCTGGCACCAATCTGAATCTGCAAGCAATTCCTGTCGCCACACACCATTTTTTCCAGTGTCATATATATCTGCTGTATAATTTTATTTCCACTAAAGTAAAACAATGCCCCAGAATGAGGACAAGAACAGCAACAGCTACACAATATCTATCATGCAGGACCAGAGCTTACACTGGCTCATCAAAATGCGCTAATGGATGGATGGGCAGCTGTTGAAGCTGCTACCCATGCAGCGCAAAAAACATTCTCTATTGAGGAAGCAAATCTGCCAGACCATCTCAAATAAAAGTGCCTTCTAAAACCATCTACTACAGGTTAAAATGCGAGCGAAGCGCTAGCTTTCCACACTAAACATTGAACTTGACTGCATATAATATCACATTGTGTCCTATCTTGTGAAATTATGGAAAAAAATTGTTAATAAAAAGATTCTGGATTACTTAGATATAAATAATTTACTTTCTCCTCTTCAATTTGGATTTTTAAAAGGTCAATCATGTGAAATGCAATTGCTAAAAAGTAAAAACGAATGGGCAAAATTTATTGATAGAGAATCTACTGTTGATGTAATTTTTAACGACTTTAAAAAAGCTTTCGATTCTTTATCGCACACAAAATTACTTCATAAACTTTCTGCATATGGTCTAAATGGTTTTCTTTTCAACTGGCTTAAATCTTTTTTATCCTCTCAATCTCAGTGCGTTGTTGTTAATAGTTCTTTTTCAGATAGCTTCAATGTAACTAGCGGCGTCCCGCAAGGGAGCATGATAAGGTCAACCCTTTTTCTGATTTACATAAATGATTTATGTGATAATATGAGTAGTCGTATTCGGTTATTTGCTGACGATTTTGAAATGTATAATTTGTCCTCTTCTAAAACTATACTTCAAAATGACCTTAATAAGCTTTATACATGGTCGCGTGAATGGCAGCTTCAGATATCTATTGATAAATGCTCAGTTTTGTACATGGGTTATAAAAATCCTAAACATCAATATTTTATTGGAAATCAACTTTTACCTTCTGATTCTGACTGTGTCCGTGATTTAGGTGTTCTAATGTCTCAAAATTTGAAATTTCAGCAGCACTATCATGAAGTGATTTAAAAAGCTTCGCAGCGATCCAGTCTGATACTGAAGTTATTCTTCTCTCGTGATCATAAAATTTTGTCTCGTGCTTTTGTGGTATATGTTCGTCCGCTTTTAGAGTACTGCTCTACCGTTTAGAATCCTTATCGTATTTGAGATATTGATTGTATCGAGCGAGTTCAGCGCAAGTTTACCCGTTGTATTTTTGGTTTTAACAGTGGTTTGTCATATAATGATCGTTTAAAAAGTCTGTCGTTAGAACGTCTCGAAATACGCCGTATTCATTTTGCTTTATTCTTTTATTATCAGATTATTAATGGAAAATCACACATTCTCTGTGACGAGTTTTTCGCTTTTAATCGCAACTATACTCGCTCTGTCAATAACCTTAAACTGACTGTTCCAGTAGCTCGTCCAGCTATTCTCAATTATGATTTCAGTCATAGATATGTGAATCTGTGGAATTCACTTTCAGTTGATGTTGTAAATTCACCTAGCTTAGAAATTTTTAAACGCAAACTCAATGCTTTTAATTTTTCTGTTTATCTGAAGGGGCACGCGTAAGTTTCCACTTTCGTGACTGCGTGTCCCGTTGCTGACGTTTTAGTCATATGTCGTTTTATCATATCTTTGTATCGTACGCTGTGTCTCTATTTTTACCATGTCTGTACGTTTTGCAATAAAATCTTTGTTGTTGTTGTTGTTGTTGCTGTTGTTGTTGTATTACCTGCAGTCTAGGCCGCTGGTTTTTGACTGCATATAATTTTACATTATGTGCTATATTGTCTGCAGTCTAGGCCGCTGGTTTTTGGCTGCATATAATTTTACATTGTGTGCTATATTACCTGCAGTTGACTGCAAATAATTACTGCCGAGTTAATGCGGTGCCCCCGTTACACTTAACTATTGGTTGGGGTTTTTTTTAGGGAGTTTGAGGTTAAAATTAGGGGTTTTTGAGAAGAGTAGTTGGCAACCATGTGGCAAATCGACGTCGGCGGAAAGCACATTCATCGTTTTTCTCCATATTTTCGGTTTTTTTGTGAACCGAAATTTTAAGATGTGGAGGCATTCGTGTAGCTGGTTCACATATGTATTAACATAGTCATATTATAAGGGCGTATGTGTGCGGTCGATAGCATCTGAGGAAACGAGAGAAAGTTGCTGGCAGTCGGATTCGAAACGTGGACACCTTGCTCTAAAGTCCAGAACCATAACCAATCGACTAACAATAATTCTTGTGATTGTATCATTTGCTACAAGTTAGTTTCTGATGACGACACTGCCTTATTATGCGATTTTTAGTGACCGTTGGGGTCATACTTCTTGTTTGAAAGTTAATGATCATGATTATGAAACTTATTCAAAGCCTGATTCCACTTTCTATTGTTTCCACTGTAAACCAATTGTGAAAAAATATTTGCATATTGAACGTCGCTTAGATGATTTTGCTACTAAGCTTGCCGATTTAGAAAAAGAAAGTTGATCGTCTTGAACATTCTCGAAATTCTCCTACCAATTATGATAAAAACGAACTATCTGCTCTGATTAATGATGCTATCGAAAGAGATTCTAAGAAATGTAATGCTGTTCTGTTTAACTTGCCTTTATCGAACAGTGTTGAGGACATTGATCAGGTCAAACGGCTAATTGATTCTCATTCTGATGGTCACGATCTAGTATCATCTGATGTCACACGCGTCTTTCGTGATGGTCCCATTCACGAAAACCGCGTCCAGTTTGTCAAAGTTGGCCTAGCGTCGGTTCAGGCAAGGCATCGCTTCGTTTCCTTGATCAATAAGACAGTCCGCATTAAATCCAAAGACCAACTTTCGCGTTTGCGGTGCCGTCCTGACTTATCATTCATTCAAAGAAAACGTCAACGCAAACTGGTTTCCGAGCTCAACGATCGTAAATCTCGAGGTGAAGAAGGTCTTTTTATCGATTTTCGCGCCGATTGTGTTAAATGCAAACCAAACCGTAATATTAATAACCAACTCTTCACCTAGGTAGTCGCGCCCCTTTCTCGTACTTTGCGTTTAGAAGTTCTGTATTTCAATTCAAGAAGTTTGTTAAATAAGCTAGGTGATTTAAAACTGTTACTAAATAGCAAACAGTTTTAAATAATACTTTGTTGTGAATCTTGGCTTTATCCTGAAATTCCAGATAGTCTACTTTGCAGTTCAAATAATTACCAAATTATTCGATGTGATCGGTTAAATAAACGTGGTGGTGGACTTATAGTTTTTGCTAATAATAATCTACATATTAAACACATCAAAATTCCTATCAATTTTCCTGCCTGTGAAATTTTAATTTTTGATTTATGCAATACTGATTTCAAAACTAGATTTATTCTAGCTTATCGTCCTCCTACTTATGATATTATGTATGCTGAAAGTCTTTGTAATTCTATTGAATGGGCTTCTAATGTACCTTATCCTTTATTAATTGTTGGTGATTTTAATCTTCCTAAAATTAATTGGGTCTCCAACACCTTTCCTTCTGATCCCATCAATACTTTATTTTATGACACCTTCTGTACAACTGGTTTGGAGCAACTAATCCGTAGTCCAACTCACGATAATAATATATTAGATTTGCTTTTTTCACTTAATCAAGCCATTAACGTGAAGATATCACCTCCTTTTTCTGTTAGTGATCATAATTCTATTGCTTTCGAAATTCAAGGGTACAAAGAGACAAATCACATGCCCTCTTGTTTAAATTTTCGAAAAGCCAATTACGAGTTAATTTCTATGCAATTAGCCACTGTTTCTTGGCCCGATTTATTTAATCAGTGTACTTCGGCAGATGATATGTATAATGTTTTTGTTTCAGTTCTTCAAACTATTAGTTCTGATCTAATACCTAAAAAAGTACATAGAAATTTTAAGAAAGTATTTCCTAAACACATCCGTAAGTTATATTTAAAAAAACTTAAATTATGGAAAAATTACAAAAAGTTCAAAACTCGAACAAATCGAACTATCTATTCTAGTTTCTGCAAATCTATAAAAAGAGAAACCAAAAATTTTTATGCTAAAGAAGAATTAGAAGTTTTGAAATCAGGCGATATCCGTAACTTTTACAATTTTGTTAATTCTCGTTTAAAAATCAGGAAAAGTTCATTTCCCCTGACTTTATCTAATGGTATTGAATTAGATGACGATCATGTAAAAGCTAATCATTTTAACTCATATTTTGCCTCTGTTTTCACTGTTGATGATCAAAATCTTCCTGTTTTTCAGGCTCGTACTTTTTCTTCGTTAGCAGAAATGAATTTCGATGTAGACACCGTTTACAGAGCTATTCGCGAATCTAAACCAAGTACTGCATGTGGCCCTGATGGCCTATGCTCATTTTTTATTAAAAAACTAGGTTATTTGCTTTCTCCTCCTCTTGCTTCTATCTTTGAAACTTCTTTTCGATCAGGTTCAATTCCAAAATTGTGGTATCAAGCAAACGTAATTCCAGTTTTCAAAAATAAAGGTGATTCTGCTTGTGTAGAAAATTATCGTCCGATTTCGTTGTGTTGCTCTCCTTGTAAAATTATGGAAAAAATTGTTAATAAAAAGATTCTGGATTACTTAAATATAAATAATTTACTTTCTCCTCTCCAATTTGGATTTTTAAAAGGTCGATCATGTGAAATGCAATTGCTAAAGTGTAAAAACGAATGGGCAAAATTTATTGATAGAAAATCTACTGTAGATGTAATTTTTATCGACTTTAAAAAAGCTTTCGATTCTTTATCGCACACAAAATTACTTCATAAACTTTCTGCATATGGTCTAAATGGTTTTCTTTTCAACTGGCTTAAATCTTTTTTATCCTCTCGATCTCAGTGCGTTGTTGTTAATAGTTCTTTTTCAGATAGCTTTAATGTAACTAGCGGCGTCCCGCAAGGGAGCGTGATAGGGCCAACCCTTTTTCTGATTTACATTAATGATTTATGTGATAATATGAGTAGTCGTATTCGGTTATTTGCTGACGATGTTAAAATGTATAATTTGTCCTCTTCTAAAACTATACTTCAAAACGACCTTAATAAGCTTTATACATGGTCGCGTGAATGGCAGCTTCAGATATCTATTGATAAATGCTCAGTTTTGTACATGGGTTATAATAATCCTAAACATCAATATTTTATTGGAAATCAACTTTTACCTTCTGATTCTGACTGTGTCCGCGATTTAGGTGTTCTAATGTCTCAAAATTTGAAATTTCAGCAGCACTATCATGAAGTGATTAAAAAGCTTCTCAGCGATCCAGTCTGATACTGAAGTTATTCTTCTCTCGTGATCATAAAATTTTGTCTCGTGCTTTTGTTGTATATGTTCGTCCGCTTTTAGAGTACTGCTGTACCGTTTGGAGTCCTTATCGTACTCGAGATATTGATCGTATCGAGCGAGTTCAGCGCAAGTTTACCCGTTGTATTTTTGGTTTTAACAGTGGTTTGTCATATAATGATCGTTTAAAAAGTCTGTCGTTAGAACGTCTCGAAATACGCCGTATTCGTTTTGCTTTATCCTTTTATTATCAGATTATTAATGGAAAATCACACATTCTCTGTGACGAGTTTTTCGCATTTAATCGCAACTATACTCGCTCTGTCAATAACCTTAAACTGACTGTTCCAGTAGCTCGTTCAGATATTCTCAAGTATGATTTCAGTCATAGATATGTGAATCTGTGGAATTCACTTCCAGTTGATGTTGTAAATTCACCTAGCTTAGAAATTTTTAAACGCAAACTAAATGCTTTTGATTTTTCTGTTCATCTGAAGGGGCACGTGTAAGTTTTCACGTTCGTGACTGCGTGTCCCGTTGCTGACGTTTTAGTCATATATCGTTTTATCATATCTTTGTATCGTACGCTGTCTTTATTTTTACCATGTCTTGTACGTTTTGCAATAAAATCTTTGTTGTTGTATAAAGATTGCAAGGTATTCGTGATGTTTTGCTGGTTTACCAGCTGATTAGGCTTAGGCTTAGTATCATGGACTGACCAAAATGTTGGTGCCAGCGTTTAAAATAAGCCTGAGTAATGGGATGCGACGAGCGGAGCGAGCGACGCGAGTTGCATCCCATTACTTAGGCTTATTTTAATCGCTGGCACCAACATTTTGGTCAGTCACATGAATCTACTGGAAAAATCTGAAGACTGCCTTATTTGTTTTCGAATTGACTCAAATCGAACCAGTTAGGTGGCAGCTTTCACCGGATACTACTTGCTGTATAAGTACCTATAACGTGGCTATCTTAATACATATGTGAACCAGCTACACCAATACCGATGTGGAAAACACGTCGAGCTTGTTTATTCAAAAATGCATTCTAAAAAAGGTAAAATTCCAAAATTTTCATTCATTTTCAATGCTTTTTTCAATTTATGGCCGATCCGATCGCTCCGGTTTCTACGTTTACCTTTTGTACATGTAGTACATACACAAAACATGAGCTACAGTAAACATTCCTTGTTATTTAGTCATGTGAGTAACGTAACGTGCGTAATATATATTTAGTATTTTTTATACGCTGATTTTATTTTTTGCACACCAAACTGCGAAAGTCAGCACAAAAGCGATTGCAGTAAGATTTTTGAAATTAAAAGATTGCTCATGATTGAGCAAATATATCTCAAACTTTCATATGAAGGTTTTCGTGTGCGCTGATTTATGTTTTTGTACTTCCCAGATACAGAAATGAGCACAAAAGCGGCTACAATAAGATTTTTTAAAAGTAAGAGCTTTGTTATAATAGTAATACATAGGCGAATGCAATCTACCTAACTTTTATATAAGGCTTTTCATATGCACTGATTTTATTTTTTGCACTTCTGTGCTACAAAAATCAGTACAAAAATGCCAAGAGTAAGATAAAACTGACATATTTCTTATAACAGTTGCATACTCGCTTGATTTCTTGTTTTGCTTTG